>JAQGAV010003981.1:0-11242 GCA_034691345.1 Phasmarhabditis papillosa | reverse complement strand
TGTAAAGTTACCTTGGTTTTATAAGGCTTGAGATGTTAAAACGCCGAGAGAACCTAACTCTATCTAATACCCCTCGGTCTTAAGGCCGAGGGGAACACCTTGGAATTGAACTGAGGACTCCTAGCTCTTACGATGAATTCGATGATGATTAACTCACGATAATACGAGATATAAACAGTACACGGTTACTATAAGGTTTATTGATTAAAGGTTGTAGTTGAGACTCCGGTGATCCGAACTGCTTATTCTTCTCCTTGGTCTTCTTTTATACTCGTTCCTCGGTACCATTTGCCTGGTACCGCCTCCTCAGGTTCTCAGCTGTTATTCCGTTCACTCTCGGAACATGTGCTCACGGCATGAAAGCCGTGCCGTATGCACATTACACCCCCGAACGCTCGATGCCGAACGTACCACCTCGGCCAATAATTTACAGTAATAATGAAATTTTACTGGTTAAATCTTAGAGTGAACTATGATTATTTATTACATAAGAGGTTCTACATGGCTATTCTATGTCCTAATATTGGCATATACAAACTACTGATTAAAAAGGTTCATAAATAGCTTCGCCAAATTATCGGCAACGTCTAATTTGCCACTGCCATGTTGGCCGGGTCTTGGGCGGGGATAGCTGGGATTTCCTATGGGAAACCTGCGCCAAAGTCGCTTTCCAGCTGGATCAGGGTTAGCTGGTCCCCGTGGCCGTTCTCGCAGTCGACTAGCTGGCCGACTCTCCGGACCCGTCGCTCCAGCCCGTGGAAAGGGCCGTCGCTTCTATCGACCATAATGGAGGTCGAACCTTTTCCATCCTAGGTTGCTTGTATATATATTTTCCTTTATTATTGTTTTGGTTCTTAAATTAAACTTTTTTGCTCTGTTATTTGTTCAAACTTTGGGTTCCTATATCGGTGTAATCTGGCCGGTTATGTCTACAGACCACTCTAGCAAACTTATGCGAGTTGGCTGGCTCGATTGCAAGCGGCTGTTTGACAGCTAGACATGATTAACATTTCACAAAACTAGGGTTTATCCATTGTCTCGTTAGCTGTTCTGAGTTGTTTGAACCATAGTTTGGTTTATGGGGTCCTGATTACTTGGTAGGTGAAATAGTTTTTTTTTTTTTTTGAATTTTATTCTGAAGTGCTGGACACTTTGTTTTGTTTATTGCCCGTGTGCCTTTACTTGAAAGAGTGCAACAGGCGTTATAATTTGGCCGACTGCCGGGGTTGCTCGCTGCGCCTGGGTCAGAGCTGTGTGGTCGGCCTATTGATTGGAGTATCGCCACACGACTGATTTTCTGGCTCGTATGCTGACCTGTGCTCGCATGACGCTATATGACCTGAGCACATTAGTTGGCTCAGCAGTTCTCAATAAACTGTTTGTTTATTTGACCTATTCCTAACTATATTGCTATATTCGCTAAATCTATTATTATTATTTTTTTTTCTCTAGAATTTTGAATTGTTAATATTATTATTTTGGTTATTAGCATACTTTTGGCTACCCCGCCAGGAAACGTTTCTATTTAGAGAGTTATTTTTAATGTGTATTTGAAATCTTGTGCTAAAGCGCTTTCTATACTATAAGCAATTATATATGGCGGGGTTTGCTTCTTTGTTCTACTGTTCGTAGAATTTGCGAACCTGATTTGTGTGGAACGTTTTGATTTTCCCATTCTTATCTTTTAAGATAAGGTTTGGATAATCAATGGTCAAAATTTCCATTGGTTCGCTAAGCTGAGGCGAAATTTTATTTACACGCTTAATTTGTGTAACCACTTTCTCGCCAATTTTGAAATTTTGCACGTTTGTTTTATTTCGCAAATTATAATAGTTTGCTTGCTTTTCTGTTTGCCTGGCTATTTCTGTTTTGACCTGTTGATCAATTTCTGCCAAACTTTTGGTTAGCGTGTCCACGTAGTCCTTTTCATCTTTGTACTTAGGATACGGAATACTAAGGCTAGCGTGGAAGGGGGTACGTGGTATGCGTCCCATAACCACGTGGTAAGGCGCAAAACCAGTTGTCGCGTGAACTGTTGAGTTGTACGAATGCGCCAAAAGTTGCAAATTTTCATCAAAATCAGCCTGACCTTTTTGCAATTCTGCAGTTATCAGCTGCTCGACACTGCGAACAGCGCGTTCAGCGGTCCCGTTTGATTCATGATGTCCTACTTGGCAAAAAGTTTGTTTAATTCCAAGTAGCTTCATTGCCTTAGTATAAATTTCGGAAGTGAACGCTGCAGCCTGATCCATACAAACATGTTGTGGGACCCCAAATCGGGCTACAAAGCGGTCTATAAACACTTTCAAGGCTGTTTGTGCTTTTTGATCAGGAACTGCTTCTAGAACTAGTAGTCCTGAAAATTTATCCACGCAAAGCCAAATAAATGAATTTCCTGCGCTTGTTATTGGAAGTCTTCCAATAAAATCAATGCTGCATGTTTGAAATACACCACTGGGATTGTCACATTTCTGCAGCGGCTCAACATTTTGATAAGCCAGCGCGTCTTTTGCTCGGACACAAATTAAACAACTGTTGCAAAATGTGCGAACGTCAGATGACATCCGGTTCCACACAGCTATATTTGAAACAGCGTATAAAGTACGGCGTATGCCTGTGTGACAACTTCCAAATTTTGACTCATGGACGCTCTTTATTATTTTCATTTTAAATTTTGAGTTGTCTGGCAAAACAATTGGTGTGTGCAGGTTCTTTCCCTGCGGCACGCGGCAAATGAGCTCACCAATGAGAATGTATTTATCTCTTGCCGTCTCGTTTTCCTGCTCTAGCGCCTGTCTAATTTTTATTAGAAAGTCGTCTGCTTTTTGCTCTTTTATGACATCTTCGCAAGTTATTTGATGCTTAAGACTTTCGTCAGTAAATATAGAATTTACTTCCGGAAAATTACGGCTGCAAAAATCTGCGGCAACATTTTTCTCTCCTTTTATATGTCTGAGCTCTAACCAGTATTCGCTCAGAATCAGTTGATATCTTGCGAGTTTTCCAGAGCTCATATTTTTAGCCCTTAATAAATTGGTTAAAGCACTTGCGTCACAGTAGACTACACATTTTGAGCCGTCTATGTAACATTTCCAGTTCTGGACACTCCATACGATACAGTACGCTTCCAATTCTACTATACTGTAGTTTAATTGTTCTGGAGTCAGGCTTTTTGACGCGTATGCTATTACTTTATTATTTTGGTACAAAACTGCCCCCAGGCCTTTCTTGCTTGCAGCGTCTGTATAAATTTCGTAATTGCCCGTACTGCTGGGGCTCTGGACAAAGACTGGCTCTGAGACCAGGCAGTGCTTTAATGTCTCAAAACTTTTTTGCTGTTCTGGTCCCCAGACAAATGGTACATTTGATTTTGTTAACTTGTACAAATCATGCGCAATGATAGCGAAATTCTTCACAAAGCGACGGTAGTATGAACACATGCCTAGGAAGCGCCGGAGTTCTCGCAGATCCTTGGGCGGCTTTGTGTTATCTATACATTTTGTTTTTTCCGCGTTAGGAGACATACCTTTTTCGCTAATTGTGAAACCGAGAAATACCAGCTCTTTCATACAGGCTCTAAATTTTTTTAGTGACAGTCGCATATTCATGCTTTCTAGAGTGGCTAGAAAGAGGTCTATATCCGCAAAATGTTCAGGAATATCTCCCCTTGATGGTAAGATAATATCGTCACAATATATAAGCATGCGCACTTTTAGTTTTGCAGATAGCTCGGCCAGAACATGCCTTAGACCTTCTCCGCTTGATATAAGTCCCATCGGAGCAACGTTCCAACAGAACAGTCCCAGATAGCATGAAAACGTCGTTTTCCAGCAATCTGATTCTTCAAGCGGGATCTGCCAGTAACTCTGAGAATAGTCTGCGGTGGTCCACAGTTTATATTTTTGTCCATATTTATTTTCGCCACACGCATCATCCATTATGGAAGTAATTAGAGGCGCAATGTACTGCCTTTTAACAATAGCTTCGTTTAATTTCCGCATATCGCACACTAATCTTATGCTTTGTCCGTCAGCCTTTTTTACAACCATGAGCGGAACAGAATTGTTAGCTTCACTGGGAGATATCATTTTGTTTTTTATTAATTGATCTAACTGTCTTTCAACTTCAGGTCTGTGACCCATCGCAATGCGATTAACTTTAGTAGTTGGTAACTTCGCGCCGGGTATGAGCTCTATGCGGTGTCTATATGTGCCATTATAGCGACCTACGCTACCCGGGGTTAGAAACGCGTTTTTCCGTTTCAA
The DNA here is from genome assembly GCA_034691345.1 of Phasmarhabditis papillosa. Classification (NCBI taxonomy): domain Eukaryota; kingdom Metazoa; phylum Nematoda; class Chromadorea; order Rhabditida; family Rhabditidae; genus Pellioditis; species Pellioditis papillosa. The sequence goes on along the minus strand of JAQGAV010003981.1, from coordinate 6,977 downwards.
TATTATGGCTCTTAGTTGATTTTTCTGGACTTCCGTCAGCGCAGATTTGCTCAGATCTAATTCATCAAGCAGATTGTAGTTGGGGTCTACCGGGTCAGCTGGCGGCAGTTTACCCTCTAACTCGCACTCAGGTGGGTAGTTTTGATGCTCCATTGGAATAATACCCTCAGCGCTATTTATTTGGGCCAATTCGTATGCTTTAGCGATTTTTGTATTTTGATAAATTATTATTTCCGTCGCAGACGGGTTCATTGCTATTACAACACAATTGTGTTTAATATCTGGCGCTACTAAAGCTGCAGCCAGGATAAACAGTTGTTTTCCTTTTTGTTTATCATCTTCAATGCAATATTCCTTGCCGCAGAAAAATTTTTCGTCATTAACAGTTGCTTCTATCATCATTTCAGTTCGCGGTGGAATTTTAATAGTTTTAGTTGATGTTACATGAATTATCTTTTTTCCCTTTTGAGCGGGTGGGTTTTCGCAGGACTGTTCGCTTACTTTATTAATTAACTCGACCTGGCTGTTACCGATGTACAGCACATTCCTTTCCAAGTTTAAAGCGAAAATATGGTCTTTTTTGTTAATTTCACGGATAAATGGAATGCCTAGCAGAATTTGAGCAGGACAATGTTCATCTTTGGATATTAGGAATCGGTGAATGTATTTCTCGTTTCCGATGAATAATTCGACTTCGATTGAACCCAAAAATCTTATTAATGTGTTATTCGCAGTCTTTGCGACAACATTAGTAGGTTCCCACGGACCTTTCAGTTTCCGGGCTACTGACTCTTTAAGATAATCCAAACTGGAACCAGTGTCAATCAAAGATCGGAACATTAGGCTTTCTGATCCATTCTTTGTTTCCGCCCAAACATGCGGTAATTTTCCTGGCTTTTTATCTACGATCGCATAAACTTGGTGTGGTGAGTAATAATCTCGCCTAGTATACTGAGGTGCTTGACCGTAGTTTACTGATTCGGTAGCTTGCATGTTTTCTAGCTCGGTTTCTTCGATGTTATTAACCCTTATGGGTCCGATTACTGCTTGAATTAACTTGTTTAACAAGAATCTCTTGAAGCAAAATAGAGATAAATAAATTAATGGTAATAATATTGCGATTATTATTAATACTAAAACAACCATTAGTATTACCGACTGAGCAATATCAAATACAGTTTGCTGTATTGTTTCTTTGCTAGATTCATATGCATTTATTATAGATTTTTGTGCTTTTTCTTTGATTTCGCCTAAAGTGCTCAAAATATCTTCAACTTTGACTACCTCTTTGAGACGGAGATTTTTTAATGCTTTGTACCCATTTATCATTGAGGCTATGATCGGTATTTCCGATTTCTGGCCCGAATTCTGGTTAAAGTTAGAATCTTTTGGTGCCGTTGATTCAAGTTGCCTATTAGTTATAGGTAATGCTCTTACTTGAATCTGATTTCCTTGCGCGCTCTCCCAGCCATGCGCAGTTTCTTTTAAATATATATTTGATTCTATGCACTCAGTGGGCAATGACGTGTCCACGATTTCGCTGGTTCCTTGTTTTATGAACCAAAGTGACCCATTAATCAAAGCCGGAGTGTCGTGATAACATGTTTCATTATAAACTTTATCATAAAAAATCTTGTCTAATGTAACCGCTCGGCATTCTGATACGGACAAATGTGGACCGATAAATTTTGCTGCGATATTAGCTTTTTTAAACAATATTCTGGCCCCATTGGTAGGGTCCAACTGCAAAAAGTTGAGAGCTATTTCTAGTTTCTCACTATAAGTTCTGCAAATTTCCTGAAATACGGCTGTTAAATCGGTTTTCGCCGTATTTTGGAGCGCTTCAACTTGTTTTCCAAATTGTGCAGCTCTCGTTGTTCTAATTAGATTTGCCGTCGGCGCAATTGCAGCCTCATACTCAAACCACATTTGAACTGGGATAGCCGTTGTGTATTGTGAGTATTGTGGCGGTTGTTCTGGGTTGTCCTCCCAAGAACTTTGATCTCTGGATTTCATTTTCCAAGCGCTTGTGTATGTTTTCGTAATATTTGTTTGCGACTCTGGTTCAGTCGCTACCTCTTTTACGGGTGTCGTTGTACTCTTTACTTCAATATATAATGGAGCTGCCTTAGTGGTTGCAATTTTTTTCTGAACCGGCACTTTTCCGGAAGGTGCATTTTCGTGCACTTCCGTACCCCATATTCTTGGAGTCGGCGCTGCTTTGGTGAAATACTGGATTTGAGTTGCCTGGGTGCTTTGGAGCCCCATTTTTGCAGGCGCTCCTGTTGTCACTATACTTTTTGGCGTTTCCGTTGCTACTAATTTTGTAGTTGGCGGTGCCTTGGTAAAGTACTGAACTGTTTCCGGCTGGGTGGTTACAACCTCCGTCCGAACTATTTTTGTAGTTGACGGAGCCTCGGCTGTGGTTACTGGTCCTGATTTTTCGGTTGTCCAAATTCTGATTGCCGAAGGTGCCACAGTTGTGAGTTGCGCTTTTGTTGAAATTTCTTGTGGGTTTACAATGTCTCCCTTGCTACCGTTTTTGTACCTAATATGGGTTGCTGGGGTTGCTTCCAAAATAATCCAACTCGGAATCGGTTCGGTAAAGAAAGGGACCAAATCCTCTGTTATTTTTTCGCGATCTAATATTAATGACATATTCAGTTCTTTAAAGATCCACTGGTTTACAATTTGAAGTCCATCATTCTCGTTTGTTTTCCGAAAAGATTCAGCAACCTGTTCATGTGCACCTGGTTTAGTTAAATACTCGCTAAGTGCTTGGCTGATTTTTACTTTATACTCGGCGCTGCGCAACGCACTTAATAAATTAATAACTGGGTTTTTGGTAGCTATATAGCTTGTTTTTCGCTGAATCATTTGATTGGTTAGATTCCATTTATTAATTTCCTTCAAAATTTTTAAGTCTGTGACAGGTTGTACATTTATTTTTGGGATTTTATCAATTTGCGTCACGTTAAATAGTCGTTCTATGATTGAATCTTTTATCTCTAATATCTCAGGGAAAAGAGCAGTCATTCTTTTCTTGCGCTTTTCGACTAAATGTCTGATTCGCGTACCACTTTCCATGTTGGGTAATGAGATAATGAAATTGTCCCTAGTAAAGTGAGGGTTTTCAATCTTACAGTTTTGCCGTTTTAGTAGTACCTGGGTGGTTTCGGCTTTGAATTCAAAAACTTTTTCCAATTTTGGAAACGCGACCGCTGTTTCTGAAACATAAGCTTCTTCGCTAGTAGTTTCTGAATATGGACAAACAGGTGCCATATAGGTAGGTTCCCATATTACAATATAATCTGACTTACTGCAAAAAGTGTCAGACCATTTGCAAGCTGCTAGGTTGGCCATATTTGAGTTTACTGATAGTCCATCATTTGTGCCAACTATACCGCTTTCAATGGTATAATACGTTCTTTCAAAACTTTCGGTTCCCCACCAAGGTTTATCAAATTTCGCGTCTACTTTCCCGGATCTTTTGATGTTTCCGGCAAAATCTTTTAACTCAATTTCTCCGATTTTTTGTCTATTTAGAGCCTCCCGACACTCGAGTGGTGTTGTCGGGGTCCTTTTGATACTTGTTAAATTATAAGTTGTTTTGAATCGAAAGAATTGCGAGGTTACACTGATTGTTAAGACGTCCTTGAAACATTTAGCGGCTTTTATTTCAATAATATTACGGTTTTCTTCGTAAATCACAGCCATAGTTTTGGTTACTTTCTCAATGTTTGCACATTGAGGTACTACAGGGACTTTGTAAATGTCGCCGAAAGTGTGAAATCCACACATTTGATAAGCGCACGCCGGTTGTAAACATATTGCGAGCAGAGCTATTGCGACATATGTGTACGTGGAGAACGGGAGAGCATTAACTCTCTGGCTAGAACCTTGTTGGTCCCTGCCGTCAGTAACATCCATGTTTGGCTGCTGCTGGTTCGCATTTGGATAGAAAGGTTGTGGCTGACGGTAGTAGTTTTGGGGATATTGATTAAAACTTTGGAAGTTGGGGTTGAAGTTTGGCGCTTGGTTATACTGTTGACCGTAGTAACCGCCTCTTCTACCTCTTCCGTTTCCGTAATTATTTTGAAATCTGCCACCGCCCCTCTTTCCGAAGCTTCCACGATTTGGTTGATATTGACCTTTTCCGTTCTGCTGGTAATTATTCCCACCCTGCTGAACGTACTGGTCTTTCTGCTGATAATTCCAGTTGGAATTATCATTTTTGCGAAAATTGCCCCTATTTTGGTTATCGCGCTTGCTCTCGTTACGTTTTCTAACCTCTTCCCGGGCTTGTCTATCTTTATCATGCACTTCCATGCGTTGCATGAGACCTTCTAGTGCGTTAATTCTTCCTGATTCCCTGGCCTCGCGCTCCAGAGCTTCCTGTTTTTCCTGCTTCTGGAGTCTATCTTCACGTTCGGCAGTAGAAAGAGCCGCCTCGAACGTGGTTGGCATAGTCTGCCGCATTATATGCTTTTTGATGTCCGCGCGCAACCCTCTTATGAAATGCCTTATGCGCAACGGTTCAATCTCAGCATCCTGTTTTCCGCTGTATGCCAGGGTGCACAAGTCCTTAATTTTCTTTGCAAATGCGTTGCACGATTCGTTGGTTTGTGTAATTGAGTGCAGCTCGTCCAGCGCATTCTCAATTGCGATATCGTTTCTGAATGATTTCGCCAGCGCATCTAATAGGTCTTTTACACTCAGCGTCTCCACATTCGGAATTGCGTCGTAGCGAACTCGCGCATTCGAAGTGAGGTATAATTTATAGAGCTGTTTTGCGCTCTCTTGGTCTACCCCGAATGTGTTGAGGATCATGTTAAAATGATCAACCCAAGGGCTAAATGGACCTTCCCCATTATATTTCGTGATCTTACTGTCTAAAATTTTGGCTATCTGAGCAATTGACATCATATTACTATTAGCTTGAACGGCTACGCCAGCGCTCATAGGTTTCTTGCTGCTTTTGTTTCGTTTTGAAGACGCAGCTGCTAACAATTTCGGCGATTGACTAGGTGTTTTTAGCCCCGCGTTTAATAAACCTTGGGAACTAAAGCTGCCCGATATTATTTCTTCCTCGCTTAAGCTAGTATGCGCACTTCCAATTGGTGAAATATGTGGAGTTACTACCGTGTATAGTTTGTTATCCCTATTTGGTGTAGATGTTAACCGAATTAGGGGTTGTGTGATAGTCACAGAAGTGTCCCACGCTTTACTTAAATCGCCCTGGCTACTATCTCCTGACTTAGTGATTTCTTTTTCTAGCTGGGTTTTTGAATTTCCCTTGCTAGTGTTACTAACTGTTGAGTTTCTAGTGGTGTTAGTACTTAACTCTTCGTTAGTCTTATCTGGACAAGTGGTGTTAGGGTTTGATCTTCTTCCTCCCCTGAGTAAGAAGCCTCTCTTTTTAGTTTTATCAAGAGATTGATCAAATGAAAACCGGTCAGGTTCCTTCCGGTCCCGTTGACTTCGCCTTGGTACCTGACTGCTACTTGGTTCTCCTTTTTTGGCCCCTTCCCATACACTTACTTGTCCTTTGTAGATGTTGTTGCTTGTTCTTTGCTTTGCTGCTTGTTGCTGCTTTGCTTGCTTAAAGGTGGTTAACCTTCTTAACTAATTACCTGTAATCAGTGTCAGCAACTATCTAGCAACTATTTAAAATATTCAAGAGCTTATAAAATATACACAAAATAAAGCAATACATATGTAATAATGTAACGCGTGTAAAATAAATTAGGCTGCAGTCCAATAAATGCTTAACTTTGCAAAATATTCAAATGTTTGATCAAATTTAGCGCTTCCTTTAGATTTTCGGGTTTACTTCATGTTTTTGATGGTATAGTTTGTCGACAATTATGAAGTCACCTTCCTATCTTTAGGATTAATATTCATAAATCAATGAGCTTCCAACATTCTTTTCCTTTCTTAATTTATTATTATTATTATTATTCATTATTCATTCATTTCCCAGGTGAAACCTTATTTATATAACCTTATGGGTCTACATTGCGAACCAGTCGGTCACCTGGGCCCGGGATTTAGTAGTCTTAAATGCCGTCTGAGATCTTTGGATGCTCTCTTTTTAGCTCCATATTGATAGAAAAATGTAAACTGGTTCGTATAAGTCTTGACAAAAGGACGGTCTTGACTTGAGTTCCCTTAAGGGGCTACTGTTAAGTGAAAGTTCAATGAATGTTAACTTAGTATTCATTGGAATGTTTTTGCTAAACTGTGGTCCCTTGTTGTTTGTTTGCTACTAACTTATAGTCTTGACAGTTGTCTTGACTCTTGTTTTTACTTGAATGTGGTACCCTTAATTGAAAAATGAACAGTTGTTCATGTTTACTAGTTTGGTATCTTATTTTTTTTTTGGTATCGGTTGGCGCCGGATATTACTTTTTTTTTCGCTTCTGTTACTCCCACGAATGCATTTTGTTGTAATAATGTTACCTTAACTACCTTAATTGAATATAAATACACCTTAAATTTACGTCATTTGCGAAACTTGATGAAAAATAAGATTGAAAATACATTATTTTGTACTAAAATTTGTGGGGTTGGAGAATTGAACAGAATGGGGTTGGAGAATTGAAGAGAAATGAAAAAACAATTGAACTTATACTAAAAGTATGGAATTTTACTTAATACGAGAGTTACTTATTAAAATCGGAGATACGGACCACAGTGCCATTATATGTACGAAATACAAGAATTTGGAATGTTGCTTGAACGTTCCGGTTATACAGAATAGTTACTGAGAGATAAATATTGAAATACACGTGTTTTCGTTCGTTTGAGTCAGACTACCGGTAAAAAGAATTACGTTATATCTAAAAATGAGCTAGGAAGTCTTATTAACGCTTGGAGTATGCGATGGCGGAAACTCCATGTAAAGTTACCTTGGTTTTATAAGGCTTGAGATGTTAAAACGCCGAGAGAACCTAACTCTATCTAATACCCCTCGG
>JAQGAV010003980.1:0-11246 GCA_034691345.1 Phasmarhabditis papillosa | reverse complement strand
GCCCTAGGCCAGGCCAGGCCAGGCCCAATTTTTAAAAGTCGCAGGCCGGCCTAGGCCGGCCTATACGCAGCCCTGGTTGCATAGAAGGAGGTGAGAATCGGATGGCGTTGGTTTCCACCAATCTTTATTGTACTTCAATATCGGGAGTTAGCTGAATAAAGCTGTCGACCTATCAGCCTTAGCCTTATTCTACAGGTTCTGGTTTGTCTTTATCGCCATTCTAACTGTGATCTCTTTTGTTTACTGGTTGATGGCTTTGGCTCTCGGAAGATCTCAGAGAGAATTCGTATCAAAGTAAGTCATATATGAATTATTCATTATGTTGTACTTATTAAGATACCTGAGATGCACTGGAGCCATCGATGAAGAGCCCAGCCGCATCGAGCAAGAAAAGGTAAGCACGTCTACACATAAAAATCGCGTTTGCTTGTTTCAACTACCAAATCAATGTTTAAAAGGCCATCAGTAAAGTGAAGAAAACACTAGTTTGAAAGTTTGGATATGGTGTAATTTTACAAAACCGGGAGATTAAAAGTATGAAAAAACCACGGTTATGTAAGCACTACTAACCCTCATAATATTGGTCAAAATGATGTTTATATTCCTTCTTCATTGTCCTACTCTGAACTAGTAACTCAATACAATTTAAATCGAAAATTGTAGGTGGACTATGTCTTTGAGTTAATGTCGCATTATAATCATCTATAAGAATGAAAAGCTTAATTAAGCAAACTGGAATAAACAAAGATAACGTTGCAGGTTAATGGATTCGTCAAAAACTTCCTAACTGCCGATGGAGTGTTCCTAGTAAGAATGATTCAGGTAGGAAACATAAATCACAATTGCGCATCCGTTGAACACTACTGAACTTAGCTAAAACACAAGTATAAAATTATACTGAGAAAAAACTTCTAGACTAATGGTGGCGATATCCTAGCGGGAGAAATCGTTACGGCTCTATTCAGCTCTTACCAAAAACGATATGAAACCAGAAGTGGAGACGATTCATTCGGCAGCAGCCCAGACACAACAGCCACGCTACCGCGATAGTGACAGGTATTATACAGCTGTTCTAGCCTAGAACTTCAAGGCTTTGAACGGGCCGGCGCGCCTTAAGGAAACGAAAATTTGATGCTCATATCCTGGTTTATTTTGTTTAGCAATTCAGGTGATTTATATATCATTGGAAAGGCCATAACTCAATCTGTGCAACTGAGTTTTTCGAATGTATTGGTTGAAGCTTTCCAGAGAAAAACTCGACAAATTGAAAAAATCCCTATGCTTTAGTCTATTTTGGCCGTCCATAGTAGCTCTCCAAAAAACTAAGCCATTGAAATCAGCCAGCCTCCCCAGTCCTTTAACACCACTGTCTCCGTTGGCAAGCCGGTCCCGGATTTCATAAGAAGTGGAGCGCGGCCCCCATATAGTTATATTTTACGATAATAATCGACTATTTACTAGAAAGGCAACATCATTATTGCAGAATGTCGAAAGAAATCTACCCATGTGCTTATTTCTCTTCCATTCTTCGCAAAACCTTCAAATAATCGAAGAAGCATCTTTTATTCATAGCCGATGCTACTAGTTTTCTTAACAACTTCTTAATTCAGAAATCCTCCCTTTAATATAACACTTTAACTCATTTAGTCTTAAGTCCCAGTTTTATGATTCAAAAATAGGCAAGCCTTTATAATAGTCCATAATTCAGAGTTTGTTATAATAAATGTTTTATAAATCAATAAGAATAAAAATAGTACAATCAATAATGTTTACGTAACGAGATCAAAAAAAAGATTTACATTCATTTTACAATCTTTTCAATATAATCATATAAAAACTTAGTATCAGCGATGTGAGGAGATATGTGGAGAGAAATTTTAGAATATTTTATGGAGAACATCATGCTTCCATAGGCTCTCCTTCAGTCTTTACTTCCGATGTAGGTTCAGCCGGTGGTAAATCAGTGGATTCAAAGTCACCTGCTCCAAGGGACTCAATTTTTCTCGTAGACATATCCAATGGCGCCTCTTGTTTCACAGAGTATTTTTCTTCAGTTGGATCGACATCAATTTCATCCTAAACTTTAGACATAAAATGTTCTTTTAATCTGTTACACACCACTCGCCCAAAAAATTGCTGTTCGATTTTCCCATTTGTTGATGGATCGTAGGGAAGTGGCCATTCTCCACCTGTTACCCTGAAATAAAATTCATATAAATTTCAACCAGAATCCAAGTAAGGCATACTAACCTGACTCCAGCTTCCGTCACAGTGGTGACCACATTAATTGTCTTGTCGATAGCGCGCAAAAATTTTCTCGCTCGCTTATAATGACGTGAAGGTGTGTTCAATAGCTCGCATAATCTGAATTAAATATAAACAATTTAAGTACAACTATAAGAACCTTTGCCATGTAAATGGAGGACCATCTAGGGATTCTGCCATCAGTAATATTGAGTCATATAACTCGGTTATTTGCGACTTCTCATCTGGATCTGTGCTGATGTCCCCTTTCTCTTTATCAATACGTACCATCTCATCCATAACAAACTGCAGACAATTCATAAAAAAGAAAACAATGAAAAGTATTAACCTTTAACTTCCATAGAAAAACGGGACGCAAAATATCCCAAGGCACCACTGGTTTGCCATGCTTTGAAACCCATTCAAAATAACCTTCTACTTCGGGAATAGGATGCTGCCTTATTGAATTGTCACTTCGAACGATAAGTTTGTCCTAAACTATTGAATCGAGACAATTTGATATAGTTCGATACATTATCTGGAACTGCAAATCCTTGTAGGGCACATTTGTACCTATTGGCATCCTCCGGTCGAATTATTCCTTGGACGAATAACACATCAATACTCGACATCTAACTAAAGGATTTAAATATAAACAAGACCTCGTAATATGTAAAGATATACTAGACAACCATTATCCATAAAAAATAAGCTATGAAAGTAATATCACGATTTATAACGAAATTAGCCAGAAAAATACTCTAAATTGCGAATACAAAAAAACTATTCTAAAAATCTACAAACTGAGGAATTACAATGAATCTACATAAGGGACGTGATCAATAGGCCCGTTGCTAGCAACTGAAAGCTTAGAAGCCATTTTCTTCGCAGCCGATTCAACATCAGCAGCAGAAACCTGTAACCAGTAAACAGTGAGCGGCAATTTTTCGGAAACTAACGGTCTTAATTGCTTCAATAACTGCGCCTTCTTTAATGCCAGCCAATAACTGGGCAGATCTCTCAATTACATAACCATCACTGTGGGCATTGCCTCGGAGGATATCCATGGTGGCGCGAACTTTAGCTGCTGCAAAAGAACTACGGTGTCAACATGTCTAAATCAGAAGTACCTTCGACATCAGAAACCTTAAAGTGCTTGATTGCGTTGACCGCGCCGGTAACAACACCAGCAATTTTGGAAGGATCCGCTACGAGATACATACCCACGAGTCCCGAGTCCTAGAACAAAATGGTATCTTGCAGAACTAAATAACATACCTCATGAACGGCTTGGAATGCACTGGACGATCCCTGTGTTCCGACAGCCTTAGAAATAATTCCATTTCCTGCCACTCCAGAATACCTAAGCAAACAAACAAATGATAACTATAATGTGCACTTACCCAACTGATGAGTTTCTTCCAAGCAGAGCTAGTAGAACGGACTGCGTAGCAAGGGCTTTGACATCAGCACCAGGGGCACCTTGACCGGCAACAATAACGTGTGCCAACGATCCACCAGTTGCGCGTCTGTATTCACCGCCCTTGAAAACTGATATAATGGGGAATAGCATAAGAATTCATAAGCAACAAAAGACATATTTACTTCCACAATGAGGGGTTCGGAAATTCTACCAGAAAATGGAGTTTAAACTGAACAGCATGAAAATAAAAATATTCAAAACAATAACAATGACTGAACATTACAAATGACTCTTTACCTATTATTTGATGCAATATATATATGTTTACCTTGTATGGACTTGCCGCCACGGACTTTGAAGAGCCTTGCTTAATGGGAGCGTGATTATCACCATATATCACAAGACGCTCATGTTCTATATTCGTTCCGAACAGAACGCCACCACTGGATACAATATGATCATTCTAAATAGTTTGACTGCGTCATGCTAAAGAATATAGAAACAAACCGCAAAGTTTTGAAGAGTCTTATAACCGATTTTGCCGATCTGGTGTTTGCCAGCGAAAACTGACTGAGCAAGAGAACCATTTCTAAGGCAATATAATTATATGCAATTAAAACGATGTCACCTGTAGGCAGCACGATGAATATCCTCATATAAAATATTGTAGGCTTGTTTGTAAGCATTATCGGTCTTCACAATTGAGGCAATCTCAAATAAGTTACAATGAGAATACACTACCTAAAAACAGTACCTCCTCAACATCCCAAGGCTTAAACGCTGGGTCGGCAGCAACATGCCCCAGAATGGATAAAGCGACTGAAGTTTGATCACGTGGAACCGCGATAGAGACACCAAATAAATCGCGGGTAGCAAATGAAGTCTAAAATAAAACGATTTCTGTTTATGTCATAATGATTACCAGTTGACCACCAGCAAGTCCACTGCTCCAAACAAGGCTTAGGCCTGGGTACTTAGTTGAGTCAGTACCGACTGAATTTCGAAGGTGATGGACAAGTCCACCTTCACTTTTCGATTCATATCGCGATCCGGCACGGAAAGCCAGAACCAACTGACTAAGGGGCCCGTAGTTGTCAATTGATGCCACAGTTAGGCCACTAGGAAGCTTGGTGACCTGTTCGCCCTGAAATTGCCGTCATCAAAAAAACAGTAACAGAAACCTACAGCAACCTTCTTAGTAGCAGATGCAGCAGCGTGAGCTCCCCGTATGCTATGACGAGACAACATCTGAAAGTTCATAATAGAAAATAAATAAAAATCATTCAAATATATTAATGGACCCAGAAAATCCGGAAATACCAAACTATAAAACGCAATGATTCAGTGTATTACATGAATGAGAGCAAACATTGACATAATAAAGTATAACAATCACTAGACTAGAACCTATATTATTAAATGTATTATGTGAAGTCTAAAAAAAATAGTATATATATAACCCGAATTATTGACACGGTAAAAAACACACGCCTTCCTAATTATCTAAACAAAGCTAAGGTTTTTTCGAAGAATCATTATCAAAACTTCTTCTTGCAAACGCAACATTGCCTTCTTGTCGCGGTCGGAAAACGGCAATTTTCTCAGCTAACTTTTGAGAAGTGCTTTTGTCATTCAACAACTTCGATTCATCGGGACGTGTCTGAAAAAATTAAGTTGAAAATTTCATTTTGAATTAGATAAGTGTACTCCCACCTTCTGAATAGAGAGTTTATATACTAATCCATTACCGTCTACGTTCATTATGGAATAACCATCAAACCAACTTAGCTAAACCATAGATTAAAATAAAACAAAGCTGGTAACTCACATTGTTTAGTCTAAATTCACGTCTGAATAGTCTTGGATTGAGAAAAAGCCGAGGAAAAGAAACGTATTTTACACGCCAACGGCATCGAACAGTACCGTCTTCAATTATGGGAATAATGCTGATGACCTTAACTGTAGATTGAAGAAAATACGAAAGAGAAATAGAAATACCTCCATTTCAACATGTGGAAAGAAAAACTGCCCCAAAAAACCAATCATTCCAAAATGCTGCATTAAAGCATCAATTCCTCTGAAAAAAGCGGATATATAAGCAGAGAAGGTGAAACTAACTTAACTGTTTTTGAAGTTTGAAAATCTGATCATCGCATACAACATCTTTTGTATAGAAGGTATAGTCCATCCTACATCTGAAAAGTTGTGGAACCTGTAAAAAAACACCAAAGTGCAATGGGTAAAAAACTATTTACGAACTGTGAAGCTGAGCCTTTTCTGAATGTGTTCTAACTGTTCGGGTGCTGGCCGATCGCGTGAGAAGTCGATATCACTAAAGCTTCTACACTGCCATAAGGTGGACCTGCTCAGACTACCACGGAATGTTTGTGGTAAGAGCTTCAGCATTATATCTGAAGAAAGTTGTACTTTTGCCTATCAAAAAATATTCTAAGATACATTCTAGATTAAACCAAGGATTATAAATGAGAAAAACGAAAGCTGGCTTTACTGTAAACACAAAACGGACATAGACAAGAATAATACTACTAAAATCTACGATGTACAATTAAAATTAAAGTAAGCCTCTTCTTTTCTGATCCTCGACGTAGTTTTCGGCATCTTTTCGCAATTGCTTCTCCTCTTGCTTAACGCGATCAGTTTCTGCCGATTCTTTCATTTTCGCTAATACGTTAGCACCCTCGCGATCAGCGGCTGTTATCTGAATTAACCATTGCCTCTGTTGCCATATACACCCACCTTGCGATTAACAACTTTGTATATAAATCCACTCTTGGTAATATGAACATCGAGAGCACCTTCTACGGTATTGATCTTGGGCTTAAAGAAAGTATTATAAAAAGGAATAATTTGGACGATTAAGAGATCCTAATCATATTAACTTTGTACAACTGCGAGACGATTTATTTATACTAAGTAGGGTCGCCTTAGAGGAACAATTTCTTGAGACTATGTATTCTTAAAAGATTAACATCAACTATAAACCTACTTCTTTTTGGGTAATAAATGATGGAAAATATGAAAGCAAACTAGACTCCAATGTGGATAATCTCCATAGAAGCACAATGACGTCTTCACCTTCGTAAACACAAGAACCGATTCTCTGAACGCAAGCAATTATGATCGAAAGATAATGGTATAACTTACTTCCACTTTGTTATAGGGAGATAGGTATCTGTAGTAAATACGGATTTTTGCTATGTGTGACAGCAACTGATTTCTTGTGCTTAGGCGATAGTTATAAATCCTATCCTCAAATGTAATATCGTTTTTACATAGTTCGAAGAAAGGGTTTAATCGACCTTTCAAGATATCTGGGGACTATAAAACAAGAAACATAAATGATAACAAGCCGTTAAGATACCAGACGTTCCATAAGCCAATCTATGCGTAAAAGAGTTTCCTTTGTTGGCGGATCATCAGCTTTGTTGACCGAGGTTTGTTGGATAAACCGCCGTGGTGCTAAAACCACAGAGTATTCTTACAGAATGATTACAATGCTTACTATTATGGACGACATTGTAAGCTGAAGACGTCAAAAACGTAGAAGTGCTGGGTGCACTCACTAACTTGGCGACGCGTGCAATACTCGAGCTAAACCTACTCATCTGCAAAAAAAACTTGTAAAGAAAAAAAACCCATTGGAGTAGCCTATAAATATTTACGAAACCAATCAAATAATATATTAAACAGAAATTATTAAAAATATATTACTATAGTGAAAACCAGACACATTTAAGCTATAGAACGAACACAACCTCTCACACTTGTAAACGCAGTGTGAATGCTACAAGGCTGATAGGGGCTATAGCATAAACCTAGGGCATTGAATAGTTGGGATAAGGCTGTAATTGGCTAACAACCCAAATTCATAGTTTAGTTAACACACTCCTTCCGGAAATACCATTTCCAGTTTCGGTTTCGCAATAACACTGCTATATATGTTAACACTGATCAAAGTATTATAATATACATTTTACTTTACATTATATTACATCAATTTTTCCAACCTTGCTACTTCATTTTAGCAGTTACTCTTGACTCAAATACTCGCACAACTATTACTGACCATTTATTATAAATATTGAATGCATCTATGTATTTAAAATCATGGAAAATATGAAGGCAAATTTTGAAGTAGCGATATACCATTAAGTATAATAATTGGAAATAAAACAACATGAAAATCAAATTAAATCATGAAAAATAGATAGACTCTTCTTATAAACAACACTTACAGCATTAATATTCAAAAGTACCGTATTAAATACTCGACGCTAAAAAGGAAAAGATCCTTGGGATCGCGATCAATGTCGAATTCATGAAAGGGAGCGGGGCGCAAAACGGATTGTATACGTCGATGAGCAATACAAATAAGGAAGTAGAAAACATTATGCACCTCCAAATGAAGATGGGAGGAGGGCACAATGTGGATGCATTACATAACACAGAAGGTCTTCACCAGTTTGATATTCCGGGCTTGTTCAGAGTCATAAAATATATTTGACATGAACCACCTCCTTTGGCGGAGGAGAAGAATACCTAGGAAACACCATGAATATAATCCCAGAAGAAATTTTGACGAACCTTATCATTCCGTTCACACAAGAATTTCAATTTCTGCGCTTTCTTATGCATGAAAACCCCATCAAGATGTCCTGTTTCCACGGACCTGATCTCAATCGCTTTATTACCCCAACCCATTATTTGACCAGTAGAAATGTAGGCTAAATAGAATTATATTAACCATAGATAATGGATAAACAGATACTCACCTACGCTGCTGGGCATCTCACCCCATTGAAGAACAACATTTTTTGTCATTGTACCATAAGAGTTCACATAAACACCTTCATCTGAAAATATCGCGATAAAGTGCAAACTGCTTGGTAGCAGCGTACTGTCGTAGCATAACAGAAGTTGCAGTCCTTTGGTATTAGGAAGAACAACAATGCAATGGGGCTGCATATTTTGATGAGGCTGAAATTGTTATATTCCTGCTTGAAAGTGGAGTGAAAACTTACGGTACTGGGACAATAAATATCATAAATAGCAGCAGAATCGAGATCAATAGCATGGAAGCCTTCGTGAGAGCCGTATAACACCTTCAACCGTGCATTCTCTTCGACAGTGAGATCCACAATGAGAGGTAGGTGGGAAAGTGATCCAAAAGACTATAAATATAATTTTAGAGATTTGTGATATTATTATCTAACCTTGAAACTCATGAATTTGTGATATGGCTTAGGAGCCCATGCATAAATCTCAATACTTCTTTCGAGACCAACAACTAGGAACTTGATCCGTTCGTAGCGCACAATTTTGAAGTGGATGGCTCCCTGCAGATCACCCACATTCACCCAGCCGTTTCTCTTTTCGGTTGGAATTCCACTGGAAGCTCCCTAAAACTACCGTTATAAACGGATAACATCAGAAAAAAACCTCAGTGCGCAATATTTTCTGCTTGAGCCAGCTAAGATAATATACCCGTATTCTTCTTTTTCGTCCTGAAATGGTGACCAAAATGTTTTGTCCCTCCAGAACAGTCATTTGTTCAAATCTACGGCGAGAAATCAGCTGATACACTGAAAACGAAAGATAAGCTTGGCTGTAAGAGTCGCATTTACCTTTTCCTTGCCCACTTCGGTCGAGAAGCATAAGGCCACTATCGGTACCAATTAGCAGATTGACGCCCCACAGTGCGGCACACAGTATTTCTCCGCTGAATTTCTTTTTGTATTTCCTAATTTCTGGAGCATCAGATTCCATGCTTGCTCCACCATGATTGCTAGGATTGACATTAACCTAAAATCAGCATGATTGTCAAGATTAAATAGTATTAGGTTAACATACTTGAACTTGGTTTGTGTCTTGAGCTCTGCCTGGACGATTCACTGTTCCGCCACCAAGAGCTGACGCGCCTGCACCAAAGAAGCCAACAAATGATTTCTCGCGATCTCTAGCAGATAACGGAGTCTGCTGCAGGGATGTTTTCGATCCATTTGTAGAAGGAGTTTGTGGTAACTAAAATACTGGATGAGGAGGTAGAACATTCAAAACTTAAAAACGTAAATAGTAACTTAAAAGAGACTATCACAAAATACGAAACTTATAGAACATACGGTAGGAGCACCTATCACAAAACATACTCTAAGATATTTCAAAATATCAACGAGGCTATATAACTTACATAAAAACTTCCAAACAGGGAAGAGATCTGGCAATATTATATTAGGGCAAAACGTCGTCGCACTATGTTTTACATTGCACAATATTTCTAGTTGTACAAAACCGATATGTATATACTTACATCATCCTCATCATTAAGCTCCGAAACGTTACGGCGAGACTCCGGAGTTTTTGGAAGGAGATCAGGCAGCGCCATCTGTCCATTACTACGAGACGGCTAGAAAAAAGATAATTAAAGCAAAATTTCTCTTAAATACTTACAGTCGCCACTAAGGGATTATTTCGACGAGCAGAAGCTCTAATCTCCATTTCATCGTCACTTTCAGACGAAGACTCTTCACAAACATTGAACTCGGCAGGCAAGGTCGGAGGGGCTTGCTAAAAAACAATGGATTAACTAACATTGCATATCAGCAATGAATTCAAAAATACACTCGAAACATAAAAGCGTACATCCGGCATACTCGACGCTTTGACCATAGGCCGAGCAGCTGCATTTCCATTCCTTTTTGGTTGCTGCAATGTTCCGTCATCAATAGTTGGCGGTGAGTGCTCGGTTGGAGTGGGAGGAAGCGGTTTATTAGGACCACGCAATGTAGCACTAGGAGAATCCTAAGAAAGAAAATTTCAATAAAATATATACTCCAATTATACGTTGTCTAGGTCAGCAGTATTTCCAATTGAAGCATCTCTTGGAGGTGGAGCTGGTGGAGGGGGTGATAGGTTTCCATCACCATTTTCGTGTGATGATCCACCCATGCGTGACAGCTCACAAGCGAGAGCATCCAAGTCCTGTAGGATAATTTAACAATAGCAAATTTTAAATGTAAAACCTCGGGCCGTGCTTGCTGCGGATGAAGAACAGGTTCACTCATTTTGCGCAAAGGCATGGCTCCAACATGAGCAGTAACTCGAGCAACTGGCATTGCACCACGATGTGCTGAAAAGAAACATATTTCAGAATACTAGCAGATACTTACAACTTCTGTCACGTTCCCTAGCGCTGCTACGATCCCGATCTCTTCTTTCCTCGCGCTCACTTCGTCGCTTCCTGTCATAGTTGGCCAGATCTGCGAGATGTGGGGCAGCAGGATGAGATTGTTGCGGTGAACGCTAAGTTATCAAATAATATTCTAATTTATCGACTTTAGAGAGAAAGCAGAAAGTAGAATGAAGGCTTACTTGATGATGACTCAACGGCCTCTGTCGGCGATCCCTATCACGATCGTGAAGAAGATCACTTGGGCGTGAGGCTGCAGCTTGAGCACGTAACTTCACCTCCTGTTCCCTACTTCTACCATCAAAGGCCCTATACTGACCAACTTCTTCGTCATCCATTCATTAAAGACCAGCCTCCCGAGCGAACCATTCG
>JAQGAV010003979.1:0-11246 GCA_034691345.1 Phasmarhabditis papillosa | reverse complement strand
AAGTATTCGAAAACCGAAAATATACGCAAAATTTCCTTAAAATACGCAAGTAACACTCCATTATTCATCTTGAATCCCACTATATTGCTAATATTACAACTGACCACCGTTGTAGACGTACTAGGATCAAATTGTATAAAACTGTATATTTGTTAAATACATATTTAATAAAAACTGAATGTTACAAACTAACCTTATTTGGTTCAGCCAGTGTCCCAATACTTTTGATCCAATTTGTCGTTCTCGTTCCCATCTGAAGGAATAAACATTTAAAAAACACAGCTATGATATGGGTGGGAACACGATAAGCCCAGTTTCTAACATTTTCACCTGCAGTCTAGACGGGCTTTTTAAAAAAACATTAGCTCTAATTTGCATTCCTGAGGGAGATAGAAATACAAATGTTAGATAAAACAAATGCTAGACCGCTATGTTTTTTTAAACTTTATAACACCATAGTTACTGCTAGCTGTATATCCTCACTAGGTTTTCAATGAATGATATTAAATGCTTCCTATAGTCAGCTTCAAAAGTAATGAGGCCGTGCATGCTGCGTATTCCGTTATTTTTAACACTGCGCCCGCTGGCATTCTACTCGCGCGATATCAGCAGATTGCAAACTTGCTTTCGCTTATATTAATTGTTTAAACTCGGTGTTCTAAAATAGTTAACAGGGAAGCAAGGCATTAAAAGTACCGTTATTCGTTTTGTTAACACCATTGTCTTTTATGATATCTTGCCGAAAACATTATAAATAGAGGTTACAACCACAAATCTAATATGTATCAAAACTTTAACTTCTGATTTGGATATAACTATATTTTTACATTCCGCGTTCAAAAATAGTATTTTCTGAGCGGGCAATAATAATATTCTCTTTAATATAGCGTACCTATTGAGTTGACAAACTATAGCAAGCTCTACCAATGTACAGAAGATAAATATAACAGAGAAGATCATCCAGACATCAAGACACTACAAATAGTTTATTTAAGTTTTTATTTAATTAAGTTATTTATATAAATAGTTTACAACTTAGATAGACTAAAACATGTTAAATACTTAATTACTAGAGATTGGCATTTCGAAAAACGAGCTTTTTTAGCCCAAAGGAGCTTTGGTGAATAACAAGTGCAAAAATGTTCCGATTGGTTCCAATATTGGAGAGAATTTAGAAAAGGTAGTGGAAGGGTTCGTGCCAAAAAATAAAGTTGATTGGTCAACAGAGACGTTAGTTGTTGTGAAATGTTCGTTTTTAGTCTTTTTTGACTGTGCCGAGGCACATATTTCAATTACTAACCTCCATATTGACCAATTCAATTCATTTTTAGCACAATCCACCTCGCTACTAATTCTAAGTTCTTTCCAAAATTAAAATCAATCGGATCATTTTTGCACTAGTTACTCACAAAAGCTCATTTTTAAAAATGTCCATCTATATTATAGTCTACAACAAACAAAACAGCGCAGATCGCGGTGGTATACGTAGGCTTCCGCAATTACGTATTTGACTTTTCTGGATCTGATACAAAATAAAACTATTACAATAATATTTTTCTTACATCAAACAAAAAATAGCCCTTCGAACCATATAATGGTTTTCCAATTTTGCCACAGAACGAGCCATTTTACAAATCTTTCACAACACCGCGTACTGGCGTACTGCATTATTTTTTTTGTTATAGACTATACTTACCTTAATGTAGCTAACTCTTGGCAAGTGTCTCAACACGTTACCAAATTGAAAAGTCAACGCAAGCAGTGAAGACACTCCCAGTGTGATTCTAAATTAATATTACTATTTAAAATCTTATTAAAATCATATTTATTTGTAGGTATAGAGATGTACCTAGCCGACACACTGCGCACGTCGAAAAAGAAGCCCACCCACGAAGAAATGACAGTTAACGATGTGGGGAAATAGGATTGGAAAAGGTAGAAACCATAGCGGCGAGCAAATGTGAATTTAACCTGTAATTAAATATATTACATATAGGTGAAGGTGTCTGTAAAAGGAAAAGATAGTGTTATATTGTTTCATTTTTTCGTAATGGGTGGTCTGCAATTTTACAAACTCTATGCAATCCACTGCAATCAAAGTGAGGAATCGGAGAACGTGAAGGGTCTATATACAAGTTCTGTATTTGTTCAGCCGGCTTGCTTAAAACTCAATATATTAATAATATTAATATTTCATATTAAAAATAGCTAAAAATAAGAATTTTAACCATTTAAAATGTCAATTGTAAATATTTGCTTACACTATTCACCAGTTAGTTTACCCCCCTTTCTAACATAAAAAGAACGCATTTCTTTAGTTTTTTGTTCATAAATGGTTTTTAGTGTTAATTTTGCATTATGCTAAGCATGTCTAGTTTGTTCAATTGTCAGTTAATTTAATTAGATATTGTGCACTATGTCTTCTAATAAGAAGTCAAACAACTAACTTTTAGCCTTTTTTTCATTTCCAACTTCTGAATTTGGGAATATACCGTAAAATATGTGAAAATAAAAGGTAGATTTTGCTGTGGGACAGACTTTTTTGTTAATACTGAGGATAGAGTCTAGTCGTTACCTTTGCTCTATCCCATATTCCATTTGGGTATTCTAGTCGTTGGTGGTCTGTAGACCACCCAATCAGATCGAAGTCAGGCAGCTCCACCTGCAAACAATTTCTAATAGGCTTAAAGATTGCGGTTAGTTTTATGTATTGGAACTGTATTATCTGTATAAGCAAAATATCGAAATACATTTGTTTAGGTTATTTTAGTTTTCTTTAGGGTGGTCCATTATTAACTTACTTTTTCCATCATTGTTATGGGCACATCATGCCACAGCAGACGAACCTCATCCGTGTTAAATGAATAAGATTCGAGAACTATTTCACAGGACAGTGAGTCGAAAGGAAACATCTAAATATTACTTTATTATATTAGTTTAAAACATACTGCACAATTATTGTTATTCGATAATTTTAGAATCTCAATACCACCCAATCTGTTTAACAGGAACACGGTAATTTTGTCTATTTGTGAAAAAACATAGGTAGAAATACATGTTTAATATTCTGCTAGTTCTTTTGTAGCTTATAAATTATATATATTCTTCAATTAAGGTTACATTAACACTTTGGTGGTCATACATTAATATTTATAGGAAACGTACCTTCAGGTTAACTGAGCACGGTGTTTTCACGTTAAGTCTGAAATAGTAAATATTGTTGGTGGTAAGCACCAGGAGTAATTATAGAGTATTAAACTATTATTGAGAGTAAAATTTTTCTAAAAAGAAACTTTTCACTTCTCCAAGTTTCATTCCTTTCATTACTCTTGATTGTTATATATCAACTAACGATTTCCTCGTTCAAAATATGATCCCGACGCCATCAAGCAAGGCCTAATTTTCTACGGCGGTGGTCCTTGTGAACTGCTTTCGACCTCCCCGGAGAATACTAGCACTTCCCCATTTTCAACGCGATAATTCACGCAAATTACAACATTATCTCCGTTTTTTTAGCGTTCAGATACTAGAAAACAACATTTTTGGTTAACAAGCTAATAAGTTTTAGTTCTTTGTCTTACTTAATATATTTAGTTGGCTAGATAATGTAATAAGTGCAAGATGTACTTACTACGCTACTCTGTGTTTATGTCTTGTGTGGTCCGACCACCTGGTAAGTGTTAAGTACCGTACTTTTAAAGATCTACAACTGAGCGAAGTACGACAAAAGCCACTCCGTTCTATAAAATCAGATCTACTTTGCATTAATTTTTAATATAAAACCAAATGGAAGCAGTCCTACCCCGCACTTTTTATATTTTGTATCTTTTTATTTAAATATACCTGAAATTGCTCCACACAAGTCCGTTCTCATATAGAATTACAAAAGTATTCTCAGAAGGGCTCGAATGAATTGAGCTTGATTTACTGTTGATTATACAGGTGTCGGGAGTCCAAATACGTTTGCGAAAATCAGACTGAAATAATTATAGCATTAATATTATTATCCAAAAAATATTATTTGCTAATAAAGACGTTATCTCATTAATAATAATAAACCTAAGTACCTTTAATGTAATATTAGTAGCGCAAACATTCAAATGCTTGAACTGCAACCTTGGATCTTGCCATATTTCGGAGTACATAACGTCCAGTGAAAAGTCTCCCGTTATCTCCGAAATACCAGAAACACCCTGGAACACACATGTAGTTTAGTTTTCACTTAGGGTAGTCTCTAATTTTCTTGTTGGTAGGTGTATTTTGGGATCACTGGAATTAAGTCAATATATTTGAGGTGGCCTTTCTTCGCCGCGCTCGTTGAAATCCATTAGAGAGCTGAATGGTTGCATTTCCTTGTGAACCACCACAAATATAACTGCAATTCCCCTTAGGGGGGTTTATCCCGCTTCCACCCATTTCATTTTCATAGCCGGTGTTCTATTCGATGACGTAGGTCGCGACGACGCAGCAATGAGTACTTTGCATGTGCAAAATTACATCTGAATATATAAACTATCCAACTACTTTTTCACTGAGTAAACTCTTTATTAATTAAATATAGGCCACCCAGAATGAAAAGGTAGGTTTGCTAAATTACCAATTCAGCAGTCATGCTCTTGCTACGCACTAATTAGCTGCGGATGAATAGCTAATTTTGCCATATTTTTGTGTCCGAAAAAATATTTGTTTAAATAGAGTTAAAAGTAGTTATTATTAATATAGTTAGGAAGATTTTAATCTCTTCTAGGATAGGTTGTTTATACTGGCAAAGCTAAGAGTGATTATGTGTTAATATATAATAAGAATATTATGTTTTATTTATGGGAGGTCTACCTGTACATGTAGTTCAATTGTAACATTGACTCCATCTGCTTCTGGTAACAAATGCACATCATAATCGTGTAGTAGAGTATCTATTAGTTTACCGAGGTTTATAGAATTCCTAGAACATTTTTTGCCGGCTATTGATTCAAAAGAGTGACAGCAGATCAACCTGAAATAAAAAATATACCACCTTTGAGTTATTTATAATTTCATATTATTAAAATATCTTCGGACTTCATAAACATTGTAAATTTGTTTATTTTAGCGCTATTTCGTGCTTCTTTTAAAAATATTTGCAGCAAAAATTTATGCAGATTGCGCTCTATTTACTATCGACGTTTGTCAAATATAATTTGGGCAAGAAAGTCAAAAACTCATAGTTTTCTAGAACATTAATATAATAATAATATAATAATAACTTACAATATAGATAAACTAATAACAAGTTGTTTCATAGTTTAATATCCTCAGAGCAGTAGAATATTATTGAACACGACACATTTACAAGAAATCGATCTACTTCTAGAAATCATCTATTACTTAAATATAACTTGCGGAGAGCAGGTGTTAAAGATATTTTATAAATAAAAAGTTGTAGAAAACAAATATTAGCAATTAAAAAGATTATAAGAGAAACTGGAGACTATAAAACTAGCCAAACTTCTAGAAATTACGAATTTAGACATTTCAAGGGTGAATTGAGAATTCAAAACTTTAGATGTTTCGCACATTTCTTATAAAAATGCAATAACGAGCAGGACGCCGTGCTAGAGTGCTAGGAGGCGGGGCCTATTTGGGAAATTAAAATATATTTATAATTAAGATGTAATAAAAATAGACACATAAGGATAAATATAAAAGGTTTTACTTTATTAAAGTTATCTGACCTAACTAGGTACAATATTTAATATGTTACATAGGATATGAACACATATATTTTAAGAGTGTGTAATTAGTTATACGCATATATTTTTAGTGTCATGGAGGAACATTTTTCGATTTTGGGCTAAATTGAATTTTAAAAGTCAATTGAGCTCGGAATGAGAAGAGAGAAGGATATGCATGCAAAATATGAATAAACTTAGAAAATATTCAAATATTAAGGTAGAAAGGTGAACACTGTAACTTATTGTAACATTAATATACTTTTAAATTGACTGCAACACTCGAATACTAATAAATTTATTCTTAACTTATTATTAATTGTTGATTTTCCGAGAAGGTGGTCATGATTTGCTTTGTGGGTGGTCTTGAGGCGGAAAGTACAGTTCATTGAGGAACTTGGCGGCTTATAGGATTAAGGTTTTCTTTGCGGGCAAGATGAAATTTAAAATGGAGCAGTGTGAAAAAAGAGGAAGAAATGAAATCAAGCGTTGCATCAAAGGAAACACGAATCCTAAAGTGTACCCGCGGAAGCAAAGCAAAGATAACTTAATGTGTGGCCGCTGTCCAGGAGCGTCCCAAGTAGAGAATAAACTGCGATTGTGCCGATCTGTTTTCTAGAAAAGGAACACTACTTTCTTACTGTAACTCTAAAACATTTAACGGAACAATAAGAGAGAGGGTGGTCTTTTAACCGAGAGACCACCGCTTTGAAATCTCAACACAAAGTGGAAGATATGTGTCGAAGAACATCTGGAAACAGTGGTTCTATGTGGATATTTGAATATTCGCATTAGATATACGGGTGGTCCTAGAGAGACCCGAACAGTGAAAATTGTTCTTTTTTGTTTTGTTAATGCACTGAAAATGATACTAAACCGTAGTGGAGAATCCAGAAAAGTGTTAAGCAAAAGCATTAAACGAATAATATCTTTATTAATATGAATATTTCGAAAAAAACTTGACAACTTTCCTGGCGGGACCATTTAATTGGTTTCTTACAAGAATAAGAATAAACTGTTTCAAGACCGGTGGTCTTGGTGTCAGCCGTCTGTTCTGTTTCTTTTTTGCCTTCCAGCCACCCAAAAAGCTAATTCCTTTTGAAGTATAGAGATCAAAAGGACTAGTGTGAAAATGCACAACGAATGAACTCTCTAGATTTAGACCACTTACAACGAAAACTTAATACTTTATGGGCTAAGTGAAAAGTCAGCGGCCACCCTATGAGTTAAGTGAGGCAGGCCGACTAATGATGTGTTTTCTTCGTGTGTGTCTTAGTGTTGTTGTTATTTTCTATCTATTTATGCTTATCTGCCGAATTTCGCAGCCTTTTTCTAATGCTAAAAATTGAAATCTCCGCTTTTTGCCTTTTAAAAACATTATTTGCATATTTGACGAAAAGGCAAAAATCAACAATAAAAGGTAAATAACAAATTAAATAATAATAATAATAACAGCTGAGATGTTTTAAAGAGAATGATGACTAGACGTTACTCTTATAAACTGAGTGTGGGGTCTCTTTAGAGTTGAGAAGGATTATATTTTAAAATGTACTTTATTCGCGTTTTTATCTCATATTACTTAAGTTGAAACGACCACCCCGAGAGAAAATGGGAAGTGCAGAGAGAGCGAAGTAAAGAATTGAAGATCCCCCTTCTCGACCACCCAACAACTTAACTACCTAACCATATAGACCAAGATGAAACTATTCGTATCTAATGATAAAACCTCTCAGAGTGAACTGCAAACATACTTCACGGCGAAAATCGAAAAAATATGGCTAATTATTTATATATAGTTGGTAGATAGGTAGACTTTATAGGAAAACTTTCTCTCTTAGTTGGACAAGATATTTAAGTTGCATATTTTGGATATTTCTTTTTGGGTGGTCCTAGTAAATTTCCATTAGTTACCATTTATCTGCAAGTAAATTGCTATTCATATCACTACGCGATTACGCATTTCTGCAACAGATTTAACTGCATTTCTTCAATTTCGTTAAGTTTTGCAAATTTTTGGAGGAATTTAAAAGTGATTCAGTGGAATAAGTAGACGGGAGGTCCAGAATATTGTTAGTGGCTGTGAAGAAAGAAGGAAAACAGAGCTGTCGGCTAGAAAACGATGTGTTTGAAGATGTTTATGTGTATATTTAACAGGGTGGTCTTGTTGTATACAATTTAAAATGAGCAAAACCCCAAAAGTGAAATATGTCTTAGCTATAAACTCATTTTTAGAAACTAGATTTCTTACTGGGTGGTCAATTTACAATAAATACACGGCGCAACTAGCGCCGCGGTAAGTTAACTTCCCTGTTCAAAATTCGTCTTCTACATAATTCATCCGAATTTTCCCGATATGTGGTATTATTTAAAAAAAACCTTTTAAATAGGTTAGTTATGTTGTGTTTGGTAGATAGCTGAGGTTGGGGGGCTTTGTCCTTGGTGTAACAAATTTCTGACCGACCAAATGTCAGCATTGAAGGAAGGATGATTAAAGGTCTCAAAACGAAAAGTTGATAGATCATCTGATTGATAAACAATGGACCACCTCAAAGTGAACTGTATTAAGCCATAACAATATATATATTTATGAAGCTTGGTCAACCCACTACAAAGCTGAATGTTAGTACTAATATTGTTATCTTTTTAAATAAGGAAGCAAATTTTAGAAATAAAAAAAGATACAAAAAGAAGAAAAGATTAGAGTTGCGAAGATAGATGGTTGCTGCGAGCGCCGGGCTGACTTATAAGAAGGGTTTCATAAAACAATAAAGACCTACAGCAATGTTAATAAATAAATGAATATAAAACATGTATATAAAACACAAATAACAATAGTAATATTAGTAATGTTGTGTAGAAATGAAGGTGCTTTTCTTCACAAAACGGCCACCATGCCGAAAATGCAAAATAAATCATATTTACATTTTATTCAACAACAAAAATAAGGTAAACAAATAGAAAATAGGAGACTTAGACCACCCAGGTGGGCTCATTTTTCATTCCACATTTTGTCTAGGCATTTTAGTCGTTTTTGTTGATATCATCGACAAATTCTAGTTTGCCAACTTATCAGACGAGGTGGTCCTGGGACCTTCAGATCAATAAATAAGTGTAACTTTTTTGATGGTATTTAGAGGAGCCGAATTCTGGTCGTCTCAGATAGACCACCCATTTCTTCATTCCATTTCTGCATGTGAGGTCTCTCTCATTATCAAACACTGCGTTCGCTGTCTCCCCTTTCGAATACTTTAACATGTCACTCTTTTATTGTAATTCGAGCCGCAAAGTTACGCACCACAAGCTCCTAACTCCCAATCCAGCCCATTTAGGGAAAGCTGAGTGTCAACAAATTGTAATAAATAGATTATCATTCGGTTATATATGTTTGTATGCAATACGAGAACAGTTTTCATAGTTTAGTTTGGTATATAACATGTATGGACGACCGATATATGTTACAAAATACTTTACAAACTTAATTAAACCGCTTTACTTACAAACAAGCTTCTGATATAGGTTCGAGAATAGATTATAGTAGAGCGGAACCTACAAAAATTGTATAAAACCGAGATTGCGTCTTAGAGCAGAGTTTTCGTCTGGCTCGATAGGCCCGCGCGGCGGTCTTTTGTCGTTTCCGGGAAATAATGTAAATTATTGAATAATTAAGCGAATTTGTCGCTCTTTGTCGAAATTCAGAGCCTGCACAGAACAAACTCCACCGCCCAATAAATATCAAACACCGCATGTAACCAAATGAGTTTCTAAAGTTGCAGCAGCCGCATCGACCACCCTGTTTATAATGATGCCTAGTTATAAGTAAAGTACATGTAGTAATCCGTAATCACCTTTTTGCCCTTAGAGGAGGATGCAGATGTGTTCGTAAGTAAAGCTACAGTAACCCTAACTAAGTATATTGTATTAGACAACACTAATAATGGGGAAAAATCCACGTATTGCTGAGGATTATCCACTTAAATAGGCCGGCTACCAGGTATGGGGGCCACATTTACTTAGCCCCGCATATAGATACCATCAATAATATCAATAATAAAGAATAAATGCCACATTTGTTGGAAACAGATTCTTATAAGAACTGCTGACACGACTGACTATTCAGCGCAAGTAATTTGAATATAGTGCGAATAATAATGAGCTTAGATCTAGAGAGTGGAGAGAAACACACATAAAGTTAACTAAAAATCTAGTAAATATAGTTTTTGATTAACTATTTCTAAAATAAATTAAGTAAAACATTTGTTTGATAGAAAGCATAAAGTCTAGTGTTTTTGTATGTATAATAAGTAGAAATGATTAAGCATCTCACATACATGAGTGTTTAAGTATTTAAGTATTTAATAAAGTGTTTTAATAATTGTATTCAACTGGCGAATCGGTGAACCAAAAAACGATGGTTGCGCTTTAATAAGAGGAAGACTATGCACGAAAGTCGCACATAGCAAACTATTTAACGAGAAATATCAGAAAATTCATGTAATATCCTAGCTACATAAGAAAGTATGCTCGATGCACAAAACAATGTTATGGACCAGAAAGATTTAGAAATCAGTGAGCTTTTGAGCAGAATTAGAAGTAGTAATGAACACAGTTCCAATGGGAAAATATAGCTTATAA
This sequence comes from Phasmarhabditis papillosa, assembly GCA_034691345.1. NCBI lineage: Eukaryota > Metazoa > Nematoda > Chromadorea > Rhabditida > Rhabditidae > Pellioditis > Pellioditis papillosa. The sequence goes on along the minus strand of JAQGAV010003979.1, from coordinate 906 downwards.
CAAGATTTAGGAAAACAAAGTTGTGTATGAAATTAGATAAACATATATTCGGCTACCAAAATTATATTATAAAATCTATGATTATGAAAAAAAGTTTAAATCTACTGAGTTTTCTGATGAATTGTAGATCTATTTCGTTCAGTAATATTACCGGGATCACGTTTCTGCATATGGGCCCTGGACGGCCCGCAATTTCCGCCACGTTGGCCCCAGAGCTGTTAAGCTGGCCTGGCCTGGCCAAAGGCCAGCTTTGATATACTGTTACATAAAATTATGGAGCAAGATGTCAGGGTTCGATCCCCGTCCTAGGCATATTTTTTAAGCAAATTTTATCTTACCTTTGTGTACTACTTGTATAATGATTATATTTTACTTTTATGTATCGAATAACATTCAAAATTTCACAAAAAATTGGAAAAATATCGATTTTTGGGGGCGTGGCTAAGACTAGCTGGCCAGAGTTGGCCTGGCCTGTGAAACCTAGGAAATATGAGGCCAGGCCAGGTCACGTCAGCTTAACATCTCTGGTTGGCCCGGACCGGCCGGCCTGAGATTTCCGCCACGTTTGCGCTGCTGTGATATCAACCATTCCATTCAAAGCTAGCATGCTACAACTCTGGAAAACGATAATGAACAGCATCTTTACGGACCTATATCTGGCTTGTTTGAAATTTTGAAGAATCTGGTTTTAGTTCAGGTATATAGCTACAGTTGAAATTACATTATCATATATTTTTTGCAGAACACTTGCAGCAAAGGTAAACAGTAAGACAAGGGATGTATGTGCAAAATTGAAAACACTAGGGTTTCTTGATTAATGAATTATTATTACTCAGGTGCCAAAATTCAGATTCTAACAGATTAGAAAAACAGATTCTAATATGCTTCGTTAGGATCTGTATTAAT
>JAQGAV010003978.1:0-11247 GCA_034691345.1 Phasmarhabditis papillosa | reverse complement strand
ATCGAGATCATTTCACCTTCTAACCATGTTTTAATCGGAACCGGGGGGTAAGGAGAAAATACCACCCGTTTTCGACACGCTATAGTTTAATGTATAAGTTATATTAAATAAATATATATATTGTTTTTAGTTATCTTGCTTGGAGAAGATTCATTCCTTAACCGAGATTGAATATGGCAAATTCCGCGAGCAATACCGCGACCGTCTTAGACAACTCAGTCAGAATACTCTTGCAAATATAATTTAATATGTTTATATAGAAAGTATTGTTGTTGTCTGTTACTTTTCATAAAGTTTTGTTGTTTTTTTTATTATCGTAACCATTTTAATCAAGAAACACAGAAGAAGAAAAGTAGTAGCTGAAAGGTGCAAATTTCATGTTTTGGAAGCTTCTAATAGTTTCATAGTATACACATATCTATTTGAACTATCGCATTTTGTTATCGTTTTTTTTTTCAATCATTCTTTTATAATATTTGACTTTAAGAAGTTTAGTGCCCTGCATAATCAAACATATTATCGTAAAATATCGCAAATCTACCTATATTTTTCAGATAACGACTCTTTTAGATTAGACATAGTTCGCAGCTAGCATTTCGATCAAAATGATGATTGTTTGGATTCTGAGACGACAAATGATGACAAAAGTACAGCGAGGTGCACAACTCCATTATTTATCAAATGCAGAAGGACTATGTGAAATGAGGAATTTTCAACTGGACTACTAATATAAATTGAGCATTACATTTTCCGCGTGTAAACCATTAAAGCAAGTTTAAAAAGAAACTTAGAGCGATTCGAACAAGTTCTGTTCGACTATAAGTGGATGAATTGATCCAAATAGAAGATGTGAACCAATAACTTCGAAAGAAAGCATCAATAATTATATAGACATAATCTAGAGTATTGAATACATTTTTATTATTATAATTAAATCAATAAACGGTATTCAATATGAGAATTATACCATTTTTATGGTTTGCCGACTATTTTCTTTTGTTCGAGAGTGAATAGAAAACAGAAATGACATTTCTAAAAAGAAACCCAAAAAATTTTGTAGATAATTGGTTATGTATTGGTTGTATCAGTCCTCTTAATAATCCGGCTGCTGCGCAAGGTTAACGATACGCAGCAAGAAGTTAGACTGCGTTAGTATGGCGGGAAATCTTATTAGGAACGCTAACTAATAATAAACTAAACAGTTATTGATCAGCCTTCTTTCTGCTAGGTAGCCCTATTCTTTAAAAGTGTAATGTTTTGTTTTAGTTTATCTTTTTACTGCTACTAGAATCATAATTTCTTTAATTTGTTCTTATTTTTGTAAATGTTAACAATTTTAATTATATTCATTATTTTAGGGTTTTCGTCTGATTCAATTCTTAGAAATGACAGAAAACATTCAGGTAATACTCTGATTATTCCCTTTGTTCCTATAATTATTATTAAAAAGTTATTAACAAACTAAAATTTCGAAAAAAGACTATGTTCAACAAGATAATAAATTAATGATTAGTTTGGTATTCTTTGAAAAACTTGTCTATCAACGATATAAACAACTTGTAGCGCAATCCTGAATTGTTTTTTTAAAATAACAACTGTTATCGATTGTTTTGAAGTTAAATAGTGACTGTGTAATATTATACGCAATTTTGTTTTTTTAGGGTGTTTACGAATCCTCCGAAAGAAAATCTTTTAGTGATTGGGTTCTTGATGCACAGGAAACTCCAGTGAACGTAGAAGTCTCTGAATATATCTGGTAGGTTTTGCTTTACTTATGTTTAAAAAAATAAGACAAGTAAAGTAAAAAATTACAACGACATTTCTTAAATTCTTTTCTGAAAAAGAATGGTAACAAAGTGCCTCTATTCGTAATATTATTCCTAAAACATGTCCCTAGTTGTTCTCTGAAAGGATACTTTTACAAATTGTAAAGGCGCCACATAGTTTACTTTAGTTTGCGAACAGGGCCGAAAATTGAAAAAGTAAGCCCGCCCAAAGACAATTCTGATGAAAAAATCGACTGATTTAGGTGAATATTTTGATAAATAATATCCAAAAACATCAATATGTAAAGATTATTGCACTCTTTATGGTTAATACCGAAACATAGCACTGAAAACTTACTTTTTTGATCAATATCTGCTAAAAAGTGTGAAATAGACTAGTGCCGAGCCGGGGGCGAAAATTTGAGAAACTGTTTTGTAATTACTCTCTATTATTGTGTTTGCTTCTTACTTAGGGCATTTAACTATACTACTATGTTTTAGGTCGGTTGGTTGCACTAAAACTGAAGTGGACGATATTCGGAAGGCATTTATTTCTGTGGAACTGATTAGTCGTTATACATTGAATGACAATGTAAAATTGAAAGTTCAGGTTAATTTTGGTGAAGAAGTTAATAGAACTGTTAAGGTATGCTTTAGAAATATTTTAAAAACATTAAGAGTATTTAAAATTATCAAATTAATGATAATTCTGTATTTAATTACAAAACAAGTTGAAGTTCCGCTAATTAGTTAAAATTGTAGCTAACTTATAAATTAATTTTTTATTTGAATCTTTTGTATTCCATAATGTATTGTATTCGGTTATATAATCGGATTCAAAAGTAATAAGGCCTTGTTCAAAATTCATTCAAGATTCAACAAATTTCAAGATTTTTTGCTGAAAATGAAAGAGAAATGAATGAAAGCGGTGTTGAAAATCAAAAAATACGCAGCATACACGGCCTTATTACTTTTGAATCTGACTATACAATATGTTTAGATAACTGATCTGGAGAAATCCCATGAAAAAAAGATCTTCGAGGTTGATTGTACTGAAGTAAGCAACCGTTATTGAACTTTAGTTTTCTATTAATTACATACATTGAGACAATGCCTTTTTCATAATTTTGTCTTTTTGAGCAAATACATTACAAAATGACATGTTTGTGTCCGCGCAAGGTAGCGTTTTAGCCGCAAAATGGACCGTACTACGTTTACAACGTGCTAAATATGTTACTGAATTATTATTTTTAAAACATGACTAATAATAATAATCTAGCACCAAGGATGCATTGTATTTTTCATTCATAAAAAAATTATTTTTTAAGATAGTACCCAGCAAGTTTTGGACAGAAGTTACATTTGATGTCAGTATTCAGGTTTACCCAAATGGATATGTTACGTAAGTATAATAAATAAAAACTCATTAAGACTGCTTCTTTAAGGGATTTTTGGGCTACGCCCGGTTTCTTTACTGATTCAACTAGGCCGCACGATGTTGTCGTTAACATTGGAGATGAAAAGTTTTACCTTCATAAAACTGTTAGTTTATTTATTTATTATAAAAATAGCGCAACTTAAAGAATATTAATAATATTCAGCAACATTTTTCAATTAATCAGTCATTAAAATAGGCCGGCGTGAATCATGACCGTCGGGTCACCTTTTTCAATAACTCCTTATTTTCACATATAACATCATTCGATTTTCATTCCTAGCAAATGAGGGGCGCTCTTTCTAGCTACACTGTTGATTTGATGCGAATTATTCGGCCCGGAAAGGCGGTAATTCGTTTTAAGTGATTTTTAGTGAAAATAATGATAACAACTACATCAAATTGTACTGTTCTGTTTTATTTCAGTATTTGGCCACATGGTCTCGGTACTTCGATCGTCTGTTTTTTGGCGAATTCAAAGAGAAAAATCAGAAAGAAATAACAATTGAAGAAGTTGATCCGGAAGTTTTTGAAAAGTTGATGGAACTTATCCATCCGGACTTATTCACTACAATTGAAGGTAAATCAACATTTATGTATCAAATGAGTGCTATTATTATTTTTATGAATTGTTTACTTTACTTGTAAAACAAAAGCTAAAAATATAATAACTAACTAAAAAATTACAGTAGGCATTAAGTTGAATTAAATATTTTTGACTTCAACGGATTTCAGTAACTATGATTATTACAGACTCCAATGTTCTTTCTCTCCTTAAACTGGCTGATCGTTTTGAGATTCCGTCTGTTATGGCACAGTGTGGAACTTATCTAAAGGATTTCGGTTAGTAATAATTTATAAAGAATTAATAAACTAATTGTTTTATTTAGATTAACTCTTATATACATTATATGTTTACATTAAAAACACTGATGATATTATTATTAATTTGTTTCAGAAAATTGTAAAAATCTCTCATTGATTGACCGTCTTGAACTTGCTGATTCACACAACCTTGCTCATCTACTGGTACGATTTAATAAAAAATGAATTCAGCTAAGGAATATATATTAAGGCAATGCTTTTTTGATATTGCGTAATAATAATATAATTGCAACCGGCATAATCATATATTATCTTTATATGTGTCCATTTTGTTAATATAAGTAAATTCGATAACTTTTATTATAGTTTTTGTTACAAAATCCTAAAAAAGTATTCCGAATTTAAAGGCTAAATAGACAGATTAAATGCGATAACAAAGACAAATTGATGTTTTAGATAACTTGTTTGGAACAGATTCACTCAATGAAGGCAGTCGATTTCAAGAAGTTTCATGATGAGAATTGGCCTCGACTTCGTGAACTCAGTGTAAATACACAGAAGAATCTTGTTTAGTTATGATTCTTATTTGTTTAAAGATGCCGATGAGTTATCCGCTGTTTCTTATTTTGTTGTCATTGTTATTTCATAGTCTTTAGTAATAAAGCCTATTATTAAGTTCTTATATTTAGTAAGTTATAAATAGAGTATGTTTAAGTCTTAGACTTCTAATCAAAGCTAATATACGGGCCTGGCCGAAAAATTTCAAAAAAATGTTGACCTCAGCCCGGCGCGGCTGCAAAATTTGTAGACCTTGGTTCAGCCCGAACTACAAACTACAAAATGGGACAGATTCTTTAGCAATTCGCCTCTAATCAGACAACTATTGCACAACATTGTGTTACGGCAGCAATTTCATATATAAAAAGACAAAATTACGATTTATTATTACTATTTTATATATAATAATGTATAGTTTCTATATTACATTTACTTTATTAATAACTATATTTAAATATAGTTGTAACGGTCTTGGTAGCTTCAATTTGTTAGTTTAAAAAAAGGGTTGGCGTTTCCTAGTTTTCGTTTTACAATTTTAAGTTTATTGATTATTTTCATAAATCATTATTGTTTACAATCAGCAAGAAATGTTTCTTTTAGTTTGGAGTCACTCGTTTATTTAAAGACTAAAACAAATAAGTAGCTCTTTGAATTTATATACCATCCAGTTGCTTAATAACTAAATATAATAGTAAAACAGTTTAATATTTTTAGAATATTCCTTTAAAATGAGTTTTTCCATTGCTCGTAACGGCATCCTCTCTACTCATCTTACATGGGGAGATATAGAGATTGAGCTACAAATGGGTCTACAGACTAAGGCCACCCTAGGTGAAAACAGAAGTATTAAACAAATAGGAATAGGATATGTAAGTTATTTAGCTAGATGAAGGTTCATGAAATATAAAATAATATTAAAGTTATAAGTTATAGTTCACTCTATAACCTAGACAGGTGAAGGGATATGATATAGTCGACAAATATGCAAGTGTACACTATCGGGCTACTCAAGGCAGACCTCTCACAAAACCGGGCTGGGTCGAGCCGGTCCCAAAACATTCTCCAAAATTGACCTCCGGCCCGGCCCGGAGGTCTTGACCTACACAAATTGACCTACACACCATTGGCTCAAAACACAACATAAGGGTCCACCCGATTTTATTCGAAATAACAAATTTATGATAGAAACTTTTCTTATAGCCAAAAGTTGAGAGGTCTGACTCGAGCTGCAAACTTTTCGCAACAGCCAAAGCCTAACAAGATCCTGAAAGTTTGAGATTTTAAGCTATGACAACTCGGAACGACACTTTTCTTTTTATGCTTTAGGGCTTCATGTCCCGTTTTTTGCAAATAAAAATATATTGGATCCAACTTTTTATTTCCTAATGACTACTTTATTTTCTATATTATAAGGTTTTATGTCTCGGATGTGCTTAGTTGATCCTGATTGGCAAGGAGCCAATACAGAACATCTACCAAAACAATTCCTTGTTAAGGTTTGTAGATGTTAGTAATTAGTTTACAAGTTTATTTATTATTTTAAATAAGCTTATTTCCATGAAAAATATATACATAATAACATATTCATGGATTAAGCTGTAGTATGTTGCTGTAGCTGATTCTCCAGAACAGTTTTTTGGGGATTGGGAGCCTTATTTCCAAAGTAGATACAGTATACTATAATACCGCTGATTCCCAGTGACAGTATTCACAAACCATGCCGGCACGGAAACGGGAAACAACAATCATTAATGTTACATAGCCAGGGGGACCAAAAGCAATCTCGGGAACAGAATTTGGAACTTACAGAAACGTTGGTGAACAGCGTTCCGCTGGAAATGAATGTTGTACTTGAGGAGTGTCGTTCCAGTGGCAGAAACGGATTTTCTGCTCGGTTTCCAGCGCCGCATCTTGGGGGAGCCTCGTTATTATATACAAATAGATGGAATTAGGGGCCTTCACATTAAAAGTAAATTCATTTCTAAATAACACCGCTACTACTGAAGATACTCCGCTGGAAGATCTCTACCATATTACTTTTCCTCATTATTTTGTTTTCAGATAGCAACATATCTTCAAATGACAGAATTTAGTTCTAAAACAGAAGGTTTTGGTTGTTTCTCAGAAGTAGAAAAAACGCAGAAGCAAGAAGAAAACCTAAGAAATATGCATAATACAGAAGTTGCAGCCTATAACATATTACAACGGTTAAATGAAGTCCGCATATCCGTTCCTAAGGTACTATATTTTTATATTTATTTAGATTTTTAAAATGAAATAAAAGTTTGCTGAGTTTTTAGCGAACGGTTGTTTTGCTCTACCACTAGCTTGTATCAAACTCGTCAAACGAAAAGTAATTCTATTGTAACCTAGGTATCTGTCTTTTCATAGGAAATGGTACTTTTATCACCTTTAAAAGGGCCTGTTTGTGCTGGGCCCGGGCCCAGGAAAATAAAAAGTCATGTGAAGTCTAGACTCGCCTCTGCCTGAATCCGGACGGCCGGACATCACTTGAAGGACTACCCCTCGGTTACGGATATAATACTTTGTAAAATTTTGAATTAAATGTAAAATTGATGTTTTCAAAAATAATATATACTTTTCTATTTTAATTTACAGGTATACGCAGCTCGATCTTTTACTTCTGAGAACCGGATAAAAGGTTTTATCATAATGGAATATATGAATAATACAACTACATTTAGCTATAGTGATGATATAACTGTAGATCAAGCACTTCAGGTAAATATTAGGAACGGTTATTTGATTTAAGAATTAACAAAGATATAATTAAGAAAGATGGTCAGAAGAAAAAATAGAAGTATTCTATAAAATTATGTCACCATGGGGTGCGGTTACCCCTGAATATTTTCAAAATGCCCGGCTCGAGCGCGTCTGCCAAACTGAACTGGATTTATCAACCTGACCAATATCATGAATGCAGGGGCCCGCCAACCAGGTAACCCTGGTGTCGAGTTCTAAATCTTAGCCAATGGATATCCATACTTTTAGCTAAAACATGATAACATACACTAAAAGTGCTGCTTCTATACTAAAATATCAAAATTTAAAACTATCATTGTTTTACTGGTAACTAGTAGGTGCCCCATGATTATGATAGGGCTTCGGTACGGATTTTAGAAAAAATACCGGTATACCGGTATTCTTTATTTTTTTTACCGGAATACGGTAGTTTCTCATATACCGGTACAAATGTATTCCGCGTACCGTACCGTACCGTTTCCACACCCGAACTATGACCGGAGACAAGTCTATTCGATTGTTTTTACTCATTAACAATAACATAAGTTTCTATGTATATTAATTAATCTTTATTTAGGTCTTTCGTAATATTTCTTATTTACAATCAATGACTAAAGGTCTATTGGAAGAAGAAACTAAAGCATTTACTACCAATATGTACGCAACTATTGCACCCGATATATTCACACCGGCGGTACGAACATTTTATTACTTAATATTCATATCGGAGTAAGTCTGTTTAAACTGAGCTGTGGAAATTGAGCGGGACGGTTTGAGGCCCAAAAATTGTAATTGAATAGAAGTTCTCAATGTAATGAAAGTTCATATAAAAGTTATTGAGGCCAACAGAGCCTATTTCCCATACTTGTTTAAACTGAAAGCATTTAGAATGTAAAGGCGATTTAGTAAAGATTCTCTTAAATAGAATATAGACTTTAAAATATTGGAAGTTAACAAGAAAGTCGTCTGGCAAAGAAACAAGTTTCTCCTAATAAACTGGCTTTTGTAATTTATATATTTTTGAATGTATAGTCTATTTCAAGACCTAGGTTTCCAGCGCGGTAACATGAGCGGGGCGCAATGTTATAAGAAATGAATGTAAAACCTAGGTCTTGAGATAAACTATATTAGTTTTGATGCAACGCAAGTTCTTGGCAGATCTGTTGCTTCTTGAGAATGGATACTTTTTCGATCTTGTTCCGCAGATAACGGAACTGTTTGAGGAAGTTCTTTGTATAGAAGAATTTGTCAGTTTGGATAATCTAAATAAAACATTAGGTTAGTTTAGAAAATAAGAGACATAACGTATAACAGATATGAAGTGACGGTAGACCAGGACTGAACTTTTTGCAAAAAAGCAGAAAACGAATGCCTTGTTTGGGATTTATTGTTATTATGTATATACATAGTAATACTGTAAAGTACTCAATCCTCTTAAAATATAGTCGGCGCCAAGAGTAATGATGGAGAGTAAACAATTCAACGCTCGTCTGAGCCCCTTTTGCGAGCGCCGCGCCAGAATCTGGCGGCTACCAATATTATACTTTACTAGCTATTTCATATAGAGCCAGGGGCCGAAACGAAATAGTTCAAGCAACACTTTAGTTTACTTATCTTTAATTATAATTTAAATTAAATTAAACTTACTCATCTAACTACTACTTTTATACTTAAATAAACTCAGAATTATTCACTGGTTCTCTTAGTTCCTTCAAACAATGCTACAAATATAAGCTAATGTTCGATGCCTCGAATTCCCCAAAGAAAGTATCATCAGCACCCTAGGTGTTTTTCTATAGAGTTTCCTCTTTATAAAGTTCCTTCATCAGGCATCTTCGCTAGAAACATATGTGACATCGTCTTTTATTAAAGAAATATGCAAATAAAACATTATTTTATATTCATCAGAAATTAGCTTTGTAATGTATATATTCTAAATATAAGTGTTTAGGCATGAATGCAGTGTTAACTCATTGCGATCTTTGGGCTGCGAATATTCTGTGGAGAAAAGTAGAAAAGAAAGATGAACTACAAGTAGCGGCAGTTATTGATTTTCAAGTTAGTTTCAAGTTTTTCGCGCGGTATCTCGGAGGAGCGGCGGTGTTAAATACAAAGTAATCTTCTGAGCAAAAACCGCTTTTTTCTAATGTTCAGTCTTTATGTGTACGTAACATGGGACAAATAAGCCGCTGGTTTTGCAAGCCTTCTGCAGCTACGGGAAGTAGAACCCACAGCCTCAGATCCTTCAGAGACCGCTGCTTTAACCAATAGGCTAAAATATTGTGAACTAAAAATAGAAGCATGAAATAACTATTTGTAGTAGACTTTATTTAATATATATCTTCAATCTCTTAAAAACGTCTAAAACCATCTTCTTCTCCCTTTCAAAATAGTTTTCAGTCACTAAAGTATGAGAATGGAGCATTGGACCTAATGAGGATAATGATGCAAATTCATCCAGAAATAAGGAGAAGTCAATGGAAAAATGTACTGGAGACATTCTATTCTTATATACCGCAAGATTGTGGGGATAAACTACCGTATACTCTAGAGCAAGTAAGATTCTTTATACAGTTCTGTTATCAGTAGAATCAGCTAATAACACCTTACAAAGTTGCAGATGAGCTGCACGCCATGCAATGTGCTTGCAGGCGCGGTGTTAAAAATCCTATAAATACGCAAGTAACGCTCCATTATTACTCTCGGTTTTTATAGTTTTCGCCCTTTATTGTTCGTTTAACTTAAGTTAGACAGGAATGTTAAGAATGAACCATTTCAGAAGAGATTCAATTCCCTATTAAAACAGTTCAACCCTTCTTAATATAAACCTAAATAGCTTTACCCCCTTTTATATCCTTAATTAGCTTAATTTTAGCTTAATAAGTCCTACATCCGTTTGTTTCCTATGTTAGGAGTGTGTACTGTACTAGGTATTGGCGCCTTTCTAGCACATTTAAAGACCACCAACAATCAAAAGGTAATTATATTTAAGATATTTAAGATAGATAGAAGCCGGGCCAGACAGAACAAACTCATTTTGAATAAAACTATGTATAGTATGTTACAAAACCTATACTGCGTTTCTAATTAACGTGCCGCGATGACGGGCTTTATAAGGAAAAAAAACAATTTTGCCAGAGTAAAATTGCACCGTCATTGCGGCACGTTAACTACAAACGGCGCGTGCAGTCTATGTTTTCAAGCGGACATTATTATTTTAAAAAACTTAATTATGATAAAATTATGACATACATTGCCATGTTGACATGTTATTATTGCTTCGAACTATGCAAAACATTTTTTGATTTTGTGGTTTTCCCTGCAAAAACTCGGTTTTTAAAATAAACGAAACAATATTGCATATTATGATAGTTTGTATGGGCTTATATAACAACTATTGGATTCACAGAGTAGCGAGTAAGATTCCTTAGCCGTTAATATTATATATTTAGAATATATAGACATTAGTTATTCTTTTATATGTTTCATCATAAATTATTTAAGGCTGTTCCTGCTCTGTTAGGGAAGACAAGATGTCTCTTTGAAGATATGTTTAAATATCACAAGGAGAATAAAGAAAATAAGATTTAATAAATACTTTATTTGTATTTAATGTTTTTTAAAATATTATAATGTGTATCAAGAACTAGGTTTTCAGTGTAGTATCTTATAGATTATGAAACTATCCATTTCCTAAAAAAAGGTGTAGATAGCCGGTATTATTTTGTACACGGAAAATCGGTGGAATCGTTTCTCAAAAATAGGGACTATCTCGTTTCCGAACTGTGTGATTTTGCCGATTTTTTTAGGTTCTCCAGTTTGAAAGTTCTTCAGTGGTATTGTGCTGAAAATGAATTTTATGGACTATCCCATTGCAAATTCAACTTAAAGTCCCAAAAA
>JAQGAV010003977.1:0-11249 GCA_034691345.1 Phasmarhabditis papillosa | reverse complement strand
AGATATTGGGCGCTCTGCTTCATAACAGTGCCCTACGGCGAAATTGGCCACGGAGCACATCAACCCTGTACATATAGATTTGCCGTCGACTATAGGGACGTATAAACTTTGCACCCCGTTATCTTAACGGGGTGACCAAAAAACCCTTAAGGGCAGTCGATGGAAACAAAACACTGAATAATGGAAAACAACCCTGAAATACACCCCTGGATGCAGCGTATATGCGCTAGCTATTGTACAGAGGTGAGAGACATACGAGTAATGAAGAGACGGAAGAGACGGTAGAGACTAGCAAACAGATATAAATAGGTGCACCCTAGGGGCGGGGTTTATGATTTTTAACACGACCTTTTCACTTTTGAATTCGACTATAAAAACAATATAAATTATTCAAATGAAAATTACTTAACAAATAATATAACTATGTATAATATATCAAATCGAATACATTTCTACAATCAAGTTCATATCGAATTCCCAAAAAACATTGAACAGAAAGTTAGAACATTAACTATGATGTTAATTTTAGGTGGAAAAAATAGTGTTTTATGTGTACACGACTTGTTTCCCTCATATAAATGTTGTATATGTCCCGTTGTTAGAAGGTTTTAAGAATTGTTTAAGGCACGCTAATCTGTTTCTAATTTTTACGAAGTGTTTTAAAATGAATTAACATAAATTTCTTAATCAAGTATTTGTTCAACGTATATAGCAATTTTGAAAGCTCACAGCAAGTTTCGAGCCTAGAAATCCCAACACAAGATGTAAACGCGTGGGAAAGTTAAGAGATTTATGTACAAACGGTTAAAACACAAACTACAATACAAATGTTAGTCTAAACAATATATAACTCCCGACATAATATAAACAAAACGCAACGTGACGTAAAGTATCACTCGAAGAGGAAAAGATTTAGGCCAGCTATCGTCGATTGCCCAATTCTAGGCACTGGACGCGATACGGTAGGCATTTCGTGACAGGACCCAGCCATTCGCAGACCTTCATGAAACTGGCTGACATTACGTGCGAAAAAGACGCAACTTTGCAGCACAGCATTACTCCATCATTTCTATATATTATAATTTTGTATATCTTTGCTGGACAGAAAACAAAAATTCATATTGTTTCTCTCTCTCGTTGTCTTGAATCACATTATTCATTAATTTATGGATTCAACATCACTTTTTCATCTAATTAAGTACGGAGATTTGACTGGTCAAGGGGTTTCGGCTCGGGGCCCGCCGGCTCGTGAATATTATAGAAATTACACATATTATTTTAGTATGAGAGGTAGAGGAGTTACTTGGTAATTGGATCAAATTTCCTTCTCAGATACAAGTTTCTCGGTCCAACTGAAATACCTCTTGTTGTTATAATTAATTGGTTGAGTATTCAACGTTATAGAAATACTAGCTGCGTTATATAAAACTACATGAAGTATCGGCATATTTACTGAATAATACTTTCAAAATACTCAGCTCAATTACTCAATTTCACTTTATAATTTTTGTATTATAGCTATAAAAATTTCTAATAAACAAAATTTTCACAAATTCAACCGAAAATCTAGGTCAATAACCCAATTAGGGCAGTATAAACTTTCCACCCCGTTATCTTAACGGAGTTGACAAAAACCCTCGAGGGAAATATGGATCCAAGACTGTACACTGAAAGCAACTTTGAAATACACCCCTGACTGCAGCGTATATGCGATAGCTATTGCACAGAGGCGAGAGACATACGAGTACTGAAGAGACGGTAGAGACGGACAATTATAAAACTGAAATAAATTATAAAATAGTTTCTTGCGCGGTAACCTAGAGAGATGCGGTGTTAACTAAAATGTATTGTACTTTTTAAGAAAAGCTTCTCCCTAAATTAAATAAATAAAATATATATAATAGTATATATAATAATAATATAGATAATAATAAATAAAGAAAAGACTAAATGGAAAATCTCCCGATTTTCAATTTCGGGAGATTCTCAATTTAGTCTTATGTAACACCGCTGATCCCCAAGATACCGCGCTGGAAACCTAGGTCTTGAGATGGACTATAGCAGAGATAAACATTTAGCATTTATATATTGTTATTGTGTAATGAGGTTCTTACCGTATACTAGTTTATAATTGTAGATACCAGAAATAAATGAATATTAACTTTTGCCACTGACGCTATGTTACTTAGCAAAATTTGAGCATGATGGATATATTCTCAATCAATAAAACTGTCAATATTTAAACCTCGAGTAGCTTAACTTAAAACGACTGGAAATTGGTAAAAACCGCAGATGTGAAAAAATCATATTCGGCCCGGTCCAATTTACAATTTTAGCGGATATTGATTAAACATGTTAGTTTTCAGTTCTATTTTTCGGTATTAACAATATAGAGTGCAATAATCTCTACCTATTGATGTTTTTGAATATAATTTATCAATATTTTCATCTGAATCAGCCGATTTCTCCATAAAAATTGTTCCCAAAGGTCTGAATCAGCCCGGTTCGTTCGGCCTCAATGATTTATGTTTCCGTTCCCATTATTTAAGACGCGTTCATCCGTTGCCCGCCCGATTCCACAATATTCCGTCCCTGCGGATAGGGCCAACTTTTTAGATTTGCCGTCCTGGCAAGGACTAGCCCGCTAACTCAATGCCCCGAGATATCCACTACAGGACTGGAAATTTCACGTTTTGGCCAGGGCCGGGGTCAACTTTTTTGGAAATCGGCCCGGGCCGGCTTTTGCCCAGCCCTAATCTCCTATAACAAATTAACTTGTACTGATAACACTTTACTTCTGAAAAACGGATAAGCTTGTTATACTTTCATGAAATATAAACGCTGGACTCCTCAGAGAGATAGTCGAGCCGAGCAATTGAGCCTTCGTTCGTGAAATACTGATCCTCAATCAAACGAGTTCTGTTCCGGGTTTCAAATTTCTACCGTCTAGTCAAGGGAGATCATTTCTGGAGGGAATTGGAAACGGGCCCGTCTTTGATCGAAATCTCTCGGCAGTGCCCAACTGTACCAACTAATCAAGATCATTTCGAGTCACTTAGAGCCACAAAATAGTCATGCATTGGATTGTCATGGATTGTCATGGATTGATGGATTGGAACGTGGATGCCAAAATTGCCATACATTGGACAGGATTGGTGCCAGACGGGTGTCACTATTACCGGTGCATAGTAAGCTGGATCAGCTGGAAACTGATATATCTCTGGGCCCGGTCCGCGCAAGCCCTGCCCAATTGTACCAAATCTCAGCACGAGATTCCCACCCATTTATTTCTGAAGCTAGGTCCCCATTTTCATTTACTTTTCTAAGAAAGCATATATTGAACATAAACATTGTCGCTTCTATTGAAGTTTACAAAAGCAGGCCATTCCATTTGCTGATAACAGGCATACGGCAAGATTATTTATTGATTTTTAGGCGAATAGGTGTGAATTACGTCAGATCAGATGGGAATGTGCCGGCTGGACCAGTATTTTTTATTATTAGCTTTTATAAAAAAAATTTACGAATTGACAGTTTCCCTTATTTTTAAATTCACTTTGTTAATTGCGTTATAGTCACTGAAAGTTTTCGAAAAGCTAAATTCACACGCAAGGAGCACAATTACTTTTGAATCTGACTATAACGGTTCTCTTTTATTACCTTTACTCTGGAATTTTCTCTATATATAGTTTGTAACAAAAACCAGGTTCCTATATCTTGAAAAAAAAGCAGTGTTAAATAAAAGTGATTATAGTTATGCGAAGAGCTCACGATCTACCGATTTTCCATTCTTTTGTAGTTAACATCGCTTCGCCTTAGTTACCGTATCCACGATCATTAGGGGATTTCTCTACCCTTCGCCCGGGAAGGCAACATCGTTCCCCGCCGGTTCATTTTGGGCCACCTAGCCTTCCCTGTCAGAATCAGGGAAGGGTAGGAAGCTCTCCGAATTGTTTGTGGATAACCCCATAGGACCAGCCCATCCAACCGTAGTTTTTTGTCAAAAACTATATTTTCATTCCTTCATTACCATAAAGTTTATTCAAATCTATTTTTCGATTGCTTTTTTACCCACATATTGGGCCCGGCCCGCCGACTTTTTTCAGGGCCCGGGCCCGGCCCGCTGGAGGGTCTGCACAGGACACAGTGTCGAAAACCTATCTCTTGATAGAGACTATAGTCTGTCTCTTAAGCTCTTTGCACCACTGTGCCACTTTGAACTGGTGCCAAAGTTTTGTTTTCAATTCTTATGTTCCAAGTCAATTACAAGCCAACATTCTAGAGAACCGCAATAAATGACCAGTAGACTTGAAGAATCCTACATACTGCAAGCCATGTCTCGCTCGCCCACGCGGTTGGCTTTATTTTACTATGTTCATCTGTTTTTCATTAAAATAACACATATTTTACATACATTACTCAATATATTTTGCTAATAAATAAAATGAAACTGACTCATTAGCCTAGCTACATAGATAGATGTTTTCAACAACAAAACATTCAATCTGGGTAAAATAGATTACCAATTACGAGTTTCTTACATATAGTATGATTCAAGAGGAATAATGGAGTGTTACTTGCGTAGTTTAGGGAATTTTTGGGTATATTTTTGGTTTTCGAATACCTTCAGAGCCATTTTCAACGAGAATCTTCTTTAATACTCCCTTATTACTCTCGAATCAGACTATACCAGAGCTGTTAACCCGGCCTACTTTTTTGCACCTGGGCCGGGCCGGGTCGGTTTTGAAGGCTTTTTCTGCAAGATCCTAGTTTTTCAGGAATTATTAAGCAAATTTTGGGTATTTTTGAAATTTTTGTTTTTCAATTAACCATTTCTCAGCACAAGGAACTAATTGAAAAACAATTGCTTAAGCTAATTTCGCAGAATACAAGATTTTCAGTGGAACTATATTCATGTATATTCACAAACTGTAGATTGCTTTGGCCGGGATTCGGCCACTTATTCCGGAATCTTCTAAGCAGAGATGGCTCCTTTCTAACATTCAGTCTTCGGGGGCACGAAACATGGGATAAGTAAGCTGCTGATTTTCCAAGCATTCTGCAGATACAGGTAGTTAAACACATAGCTTCTGATCCTCACGGATTCAGAGACCGCTGCTCTAACTGCTAGGTCAAAACACCAGCTTTTGAAAGATTATATTTTACATTTCGTCTTATAAATAGTCTATCACCAAATATTTGCTATAAAGTTTCTGTTTTGTTATAAAATCCTTCCTGAAATTCTAATGTCAATTGACGTTGCCTAATCGGCACGTTTTTCTACGAATAAAGTGATTTCACGGAAATTAATTGAAATTATTTATGCTAAAAAACTAGGAAAACAGGATTTCTATGAGATTTTGTGAATTAAAAGCATTGCGATAGTTTTTGAACCCATGGAAAATCTGCTAAAAATCATTTTACATAGAATTATGTTGGGATCACTAGTAAGGAGAGTAGGGAATTTGCTGCACTTGTCACGTCCGAGCACAGGGCTGGGAAAAGGCCGGCCCGTTTCCCAAATTTTTGGCCCCGTCCCGTGCCGGACTCCAAAGTTAGCCTTGTTTCTTAACTCAGACGAGTCAATAGTTCAGTTTCAGTTTTTGCTCATGTAATTAGGTATGTACTATTTTGAAAATTGTTCTGACATTTTAGTTCGGCCCGCGAAATTCCCAGCCCTGGGCGAGCAGAATCGTGTGTTCATTTCGTCGAATCGCAGGAAAAGGTCAATTTTCGGAAATCCACCGGCCCGGACCGTTACTCCATCTCAATTGAGACTTCTACAATGTTGAGAACTTTTGTTCAACACCGCTTCGCCCTATGCTACTGCGGGAAAAGCTAGCTCTTGTAGCAGACTATTCAATCTGCAACAGACAAAAGTTTAAAGAAACCTACTTTTTCCGCCTTTAATTCTTTAAAATAACATTTAAAAACTAAATCCTAGCATGGACCTGTTCAATAAATACTTCGATTTTCTATATAGTCTATAACAAGCAAAAGACCTCAGAGCGCTGTGGTATACATAGGCTACCGCAATTGCATATTTGTCTTTTTCTGAATATGATACAAAATAAAACTAGTACAATAATTTTTTCTGACATCAAACTAAAAATTGCCCAGCGAAACATATAATGGAAGTTTAATTTCGCCACAGAATAAGCGATTTTACAAATCTTCTTTTTGTTATTGACTTCTTCTAAATCATTCTCTTTAGAAACAATTCACACTTTTCCTGTAAATACCCCCTCATAAGTTGTTTTCAGGCTGAACAGCTGAAGAAATTCTAAAACATTTTACATTTCTAAAAGAAACTCTGTCGTCTCTGGCTAAACCCTCTTCTACGTCACTCTCTGGCCGGCCCCCTACTAGGCTATCGATTTAGCGCTCTCCGCGTGCCTCTGGAGCCCCTGGAGCTGCCTGGAGCCCCGGCTGCCCCGCCCCCTACGTGGCTCATTCTAGAGGATCCACGAGTGCCCCCACTCCGTGTAACTCCTCCTTAAATACCGTAACCTATAATATGATAGGGGGCGTTTTTCTAATCAGTCTACTATTTTTATCCGGCACCATTGCCAAAGTTCTGCCTTCGGAATGGGAACAATACCATAGCCAAGCCCAGCTGGAGCAGAAGCTCAATCAGATCAACGAACAATGTCCTGATGTGAGTTTAATTTATAGGTCTAGGGTTACTGTAGTTTTTCTTAACTAAGTGTTTAACTTTAATGTAGAAGTTAGAGTCAAATTGATGAGAGTATATGTAGCTTGGATAACGTTTTAATGCAAAGCTCCCTTGACGCTAGATTTTTTTCCGGCTTACTGTTAAACATAATTAGTTTCTACTGTCTACTTAGATAATGGTCAAAGAATCCCAAGGTCAGAAACTTTCAGCAACTGTGTCTTTAGCTGAATCACACTCCCTATATCAATAGCCTCAATTTCTATGAAAGTAGAATTATACGTATTGAGAACTTATTCTTTCCTAGTAGCCAATTCACAACTTGTTGAACTCATCGGTAAGGCGAAGTGCCAAAACCTGCGAGTGTGCTCTACTGTACCGAAACTGTGCCACAAGATACAGTAACCATTCCCTAAAATTACCCATTCTTTTCGTTGGGGTTTTCGTTGTAAGAGTCATATACCTTTTTCTTAACCGACAGAAAATGACTGCTTCAACATGTTGTGAATTATATTTAACCAATAAGCTATGATGCCTACTCCACTAACTGACAAATTCGTCATAAAGCCCCTGCTCTGCTATTTATCTTACTCAAAATATCCAATAAAGCTAGTTTCGGCACTTTGGGCTCTCTAGAAATTCATTAACTACACTTTATTCTATGGAAACGACAAAAACACTCTAGAATAAGTAATAAACCCTTTTTGCGAAGTTCCGTTTTCGGGACTCATAGATAACAGAAGTATTTTAAACTGAACTTTTTGCAATGGCATTCGAAATAGTTCTGTTTTCTGTGGGGTCCCAGTTTTCACTTTTCTTCAGGGGTGGCAAGGGCCGGCTCTCTTATCAGAACTTCGGGCCCTACTACGCCCCAATATTGCGAAATTCCAAATTTTTTACCAAAATTAACAATTTTGAAAAAAAAATTCCATAATTTGGAAAATTTGGAGCATTATTGATCGGTTTCGAAAGTGAGGACCGGCCCGGGCCGGCCCCGGTCAGCCCTCACTTTTGCCAGCCCTGCTTTTCTTTTAAAAAGCCACCGCTATGAATATTCTTCATCGCGCTAAGTGTCGGGTTCATATTTAATTAGCGAGGCACATCTCGCAAAAAGATGGAGAAAGAGCTGGCAAATGCAAATTCATTATAAATGAAGAGCTGATAAAAGTGGATGGAAGCTTCTGGGTCATTTTCTTTGGACTACAAAAAGTTCCCGGTTTCCTGAAACTCCTTTAACGTAGTAACAAAAAGCTGGAAACATGAATTCGCATTCTGCACCTACTTTTTGATCCCTAATTGAAAAATTCCTGTGCGGGTGCATTACCCTAGTACTTCGAGCAGCGGGCTTGATTCTGTGAGGATTTGAGGATGTGGGTTCGACTCCCCGGGTGTGATACGAGTGATACAGAAAATAAATAAAAAATTGAAAAATTCTAAACTTCAGTAAGACCTAAATAAATAACCTAAACATTTCAAAATCTCAAAAACCAGTAACAAATAGTTTGAGCATTAGTAAGAAACAGAAATGTTTTGGTTCTTTTAACGCAACCTTTTTCCAGTTCACTACTCTCTACACAATTGGTAGCTCCGTTGAAGACCGTAATCTGGTTGTCATTCAATTCTCAACTACTCCCGGAGAACATGTACCATGTAAGTATACACAATTACATATCTTGGGGGGGGGGGACTTCTGGGGCCGGACCGTTGCCCAAAGTGTTTCAATCGGGTGTCAGCGCCAAATGTAATAATGGAGTGTAAAGATTTCAACGCTCGTCTGATTCCTTTTGCGAGCACAGCACCAGCATCTGGCGGCTACTCTCCGTTAAATATTGTACTTTTCAAGTATGCGCGTGCAAATTGCATGCAGGTGCGGTTTTAAAAATCCTGAAAATACGCAAGTTACACTCCATTATTAAGTAGTGTTCACAACTTCTGCGGAAAACGCAGAGGAAAGTTTCCGCCGCCGCCGCAGCTGGTCGTGTACACGGCTTTAGTCTCGGCGCTGATTATAGAAAGTAAAGTGCATTCAATTTTTATAACATCGCCCAGATCTTACATCTTTCTTTCATAAAAATCCATCTACTTCCTAAATCATAAATTAAGGTTATCAATTTGTTCATCTCAACATATAATTAATTATTCGTTAATGAAAATGAGCAAACTTAAATTCCCCCGCCCCCTCACATGGAGTTTCCAAAATTGTTTGCAAGAATCAAACTTATGGTAGTCATTCACAAAAGAAAACCTGAATTTTCATCTTGGTTCTCAGAAAATAGTTCCCGCTAACCTTCCCCAAAAACAAACCTCCAAAACTACAGTGTCTCTCACTAATCTTCCAACTAATCCTGTTACCTCACTCTCCCCGCCTACGTCGCACGGTGTTTACTAGCACCTTTTAGTCTGTTACGTTGCCTAATTGCCTGTACTTTCCAGCAGAATCCCTTATTTAGAACCATGAGGGGACGACGCCCACGGGCGGTCTAGAGTCCCGACGCGAAGTCAGCTAAACTAGTTAGAGTTGTGGGAAATGAAGCAGTGAATCATTGGTTATGAATTATCCGCATTCGAGAGAAAAGATATATGCGCTAGCTAGAAATGTCGAAAACATTACACTGCTTTAAGGGGAACTCGGGACGACACATTATTAGAGAGATTCTGGGGAATGGCCATATTTTAGGGAGGCACCTTCCCACTCTGGAGTGCCCGTATTCCAGGAGGTAGCAACAATCGTTCCGGTCACCTAGCCACGGGAAAGCAAAGTGTTCCCGGGAAGGGAATTCCGAGGAAACGTTCCTGAAAACCGTGAATAGTAAATTACACAGAAGCGTTCCCTCGGTGATGGTTTTTGTTGCCGGAAGGGTCGTTCTCGTGGCGAGAACATTGGTTGATAGGGCCACTGGGGTACGGTGGAGGAGTGTAATATTTCAAGAACTTGCTTGTCGGGGAATTCTACGTGGCTTACATACCTTATTGCTATAGGCAGATTCAAAAGTAATACCGCCGTGTAATCTGCGTATTCCTTTATTTTCAACACTGCGCCTGCTGGCATTCTACGCGCGCGATCTCAGCAGAGCGCCAAATTGCTTCCCCACTCCCTTACTCAGACAACATATTACAACACTCCTGCAAACCCAATATCATTGACACGGCTGTATTACTTTTGAATTCGACTATACGTTTCTTGTAATATATCTTCATTGTTCAATCGTCCCGCACATCACTATCCCTAACGTAAATTGTAATCCTAGATTATCAGGTGGAGCTTTATGGTTTCAATGTATCGTAAACAAACTTTGAACTATATCCCAGGAACGACAATTTATCTTATTCGCTTTCAACGGCCGCTCTTTTAAAGGGTCGTTTTCTTCTGAAATTGGATCTTCTACGCTCTTGAAATGTAAGCAATACGCGCTAAAACGAACAAAATTAGTGTATGAGCCAGGAATTTAGGGTTCATCTAAGCTATTAACATCAAAAACCGCACCTGCAACAAATTCTACTGTTACTAAAAAATCAAGATTTCAACTTGAAGATAATCAAACCTAATCAATGACTTGTTATTTCTATCGGTTGCTCGCAAATTTTATCGAAATTCAGAATTCGGACCAAATCGGCTGTACGGATTTTATATCCGGCCCCGTTAACAAGGTTGTCTCAATTACAATTTCGAATCTCGCAAACTTAGATACCAGCTTTTTTCCGACATTGGAGCTCCGGCAACATATAAGGGCATTCAGTGACAACCGGCCTTCCCGGCCCGGCCTACCCCGAAAAATATAAGGAGGTCGGGGCGGGCCGGATAACCGCATCTGTAAATATCAGACTCCAAGTTTCTGGATATACTCTGCGATCCCGAAAAACGCGTCACGGTACCGTATCTCCAATCTATTTATGAATATCCCTACAAACGAGAGAGTGAAACTGGTGGGCGGTTCTTTCGCATTCCCGTAGTTTCTAACAATGTAGTTACACGGTAAATTGTTTACCGCGGCAATAATGATCACATTTTGTAGCGAAAAAGTTGTAAATATTAATCAATTAATCAAAAATAGTCAAGGTGATATATTAATCACCTTGACTATTTTTGGTCCCTGCGTGTTAACAATACCATCTGTTTTATAAATGAAGTGACTGACGTTGGCTATGAATATCAGCTTAGCGCTGGGGATCGAAAACATTTCCGAGCAGAAGAGATATTTATAGAAGTGGGGTGGTTACTTGGTTAGGGGGAACCTTACCAACTAGTAGTGTGTGTAAGGTTAGTACGGAAAGTATTGTTCAAATCGAATCGATTGGAAATAGAAAGATACTTGGAAATATGAAGATCTAGGATTCCACATTACTAATAATACAACAGATATAGAATAGGCTGCATAGTAACGAAGTATTTATTCGACTGATTGGATCTCTATTTATATACTGCATAGGCTGGGATTCTTTCTGGTTCTATCATTGTTGGGATTGAGATAGTCTTCGGGGGAACGGCGGCTGCGAATGGATTTGCTGGGCTTCTCTGGGAACTATTTCTTCCATTCTATTTGTGAGCTCAGCTACAGCGGTTGCTTCGTTCCACAAC
>JAQGAV010003976.1:0-11251 GCA_034691345.1 Phasmarhabditis papillosa | reverse complement strand
TGTAGAATTTAGAAGGAGCGCGGAAATCGAAAGAAAATGTACAAGCAACTGATATAATTGTGCGCTCGCCTTATAATGAATAGACCTTTAAACTACATGAGATTTGTCCGTAGACTAGTAGTAAGAGTTTTGAGTTTAGTTTCGGTGGGGTGCCTTATTTTTTGGGTCTCAAAGGCATGGAACTGGCACAACCTAGTATGGAAAAGGAACTAGGTCTACTGAAATTGTTTGAAAAAACTTCAAAATTGTTCTGATTTAGTCATTTCTATTTAATAGTAATCCCGTACTTTTTTTGAAATTATTAATTGCAAATTCGGTATACATAGTTTTAATTAAGTTAACCGATATTTGACTAATGTAAACTTCACTCCAAAAGTTGTGAATTCTTTTTTCGGAAGATGAAAGCGTGAATCCTATATAAATAGTGGTTTTGGCAAAGCGATAGGCTGGCGACTGGATGGATAGATTCCGTTTCATTTGATAAATGACATGGAATTGAAGAAATAAAACGATTCTCTGGAGGAAACCTATAATTTATAGGGAATTTGGGTTTTTCCTTTTCTTTTTTGAAGCTGCTATTCCTAAAAAAGTAAAGAGGACCTAAAAGAAAACGGGCAGACCTAATACATATCAAAAATATTGAGATTTAGGCTATGTCCGGGGCTACGCACGCAAAAAAACCATTAAAAAGGCTATCTAATATTTTCGTCCATTCCGGTCCGCAGTTTTGGCCAGGGCGGTAAGGGCAGTAAGGACAGGCCTGAGTTTTGCGCCGCCCTGTTTGCAGCGTCCTTTCGAACATTAGTATTTGGTTTATAAATAAAACTTTTTCTCCGCAGCAATTGTATTTATTGTTTACTTTTCAGATAATGTTGGAATATTATACAGTACTTTACTATAAGAGTTGATCCCGTTAGGACAGTTTTCTAAAAGTATTTATAAAACGGGAATCAACACGAATAGTTGGTATGTGGAAGTTGGGGTATTGAAATACGTTTATCTTAAAGAAAAACACACTTCTTCAAATACCTTTGTAAATAGAGAATAACAATAATAATAATAAAATGTGTATTTTATTGTTATGCGACTGCTTGCGCCTTTTGTCACGCGCGATTCACTGGCAGTTAGAACTTTAAATTGAGCCACTTAGTCAGGCAATAAACGCCGTTGCTACTCAGCTCTGAGAAATAAAACTGGAAATTTAATCTGCAAAAGTAATTGATCAAACATGGAAAAGTAGGAATCATGTGACCTTTGATGACAACATTCTGAGGTTTGAATTGAACGAGTTTAGAAAAGTATGAAGTTACTGTTTTAGAACAGATTGATTATAGATATAATACTTCCCAAGAACTCGAATAAAAGCAGGTTAAAATCTTGTTAGAAGATAGCCTGATTTTCTGGTAGTGAACTGCTTGTAAAGGTTTATACAAGTTTGAGAGGTGGCAACCCGTCGAACAGTCGTCGTAGCCTGTATTCAAATTCCAGTGAATCGGTAATGCTTAAAAGCAAGATGCCTTGCTTAGAACACCGTGAACAAGCGCCAATCTTTTGAAAATTACAGGGTTTCTGACTACAAAGCCAAATTAGTATGGGTTTCGGAATGATTTAGCAGCATTGTTGATATTTTAAACACATACTAAAATATTCTTCAGACAGGTCTCGTAATCTATAGTTAAGCAAATCCCAAGCTTTGGAGATTGTCTATTTTATTAGATAGTCCACTATTATTTTGAGAATACATGTAATAATAACCTTTTAAACCATTTGTCTAAACAATATTAAAGACTTAAAGACAGGAAGTGCTGGACGTAAACTATTCGAACGTCTCTTAGAATGAACTCCTTGACAAACTTCATAACATTTTATAGGCTTATGAGGGCGATGCGTGGGTATGAAGTACTTCAAATAACGCTCTTAGAAGTAAAATTGAATGCAACTTCCTTAATCATTTTAGGTAGGTTGGACCCTTGAAGCACGTGTTTGTTCCCAACTTTTCTTATGTTTTTATTGCAGTTAAGAGTAGAGCAACAGTTCTTCAAATTCCTTGACGACGGCTTTACCGTGGTTTTAACCGGTGAAATATCAGTAACTGGGACGCCAGCTAAACTTTTGGCCAAACAAGCTACCTCAGAGCCCGTTACCTGCCCGGCCCGCCAGGCGTGACATTTTTAAACCAAGGCCGGGCCGTCCTGATAACCACCTCTGAGCTACCGTATTCAGATTAAGTTAAGATTATTATACAAGTAGAAATAACTTTATTAATATCAGAGAAATAATATAACTTGAAGAATCTTAAAAAATATAAAAACAGTTTAAGTTAACTATGAACAATTAATCATCTTACAATGAGAGTTGCACATGCGTTTTACGGTGAAAGTACCCAACTCAATTCGCTTTCAATTAGTACTTTAGAAATGAAAAAGTGAAATCGAACTTATTCTGTTATTTGTTTCGTCTCAACTTGACTCATATTTGCTGAATATGACAGCCAAAAGGTTATTTTTCAGAATCATATAAAGAGTAAGTTCAGTAAATTGAGCCCTAGACCGACATTTATTCTTTTGTACTTCTATAGTATGTTCAAGATCTAGGTTTCTAACGCATATATCTAAGGTTTCTAACGCAGAGTTATAAGGAGCAGTTGTGTTATTTAGAACAAATGAAGATTTGGTGTATTGAAAGATTTTCCTTAAAAAGTACATTCACAAGTCCAATGAGATATTACTTGATTTGCAGATATATTATCCTGCTTATCTAGGTAAATAATAAAACTTTCTATTATATTCTATTCACCTTAATCGGTCACGCCTCTCTTCGGGATACTATGCTAGAAATCTAGTTTTAGATACAAACTATATAAACTGCTAATTAACTTCAAAAGTGTTATTGTAAAATTGTGCATTATGCCACAGTAAGAACAACCAAAAGTTTCATAACTATTCTCTCGAATAGGTTATGTAAAAATGTAGTTATCACGATCAGCAAAGCTTCAACTTCAGTCTTCAGGAAGTGGCATTTTAATGAAAATAGTCTAGCTAGATACCACTGGTATCCAGACTAACGTCTGGATAAAAACTGCTTTAATAAAGGCGTCCTAGAAAATAGAGAAGTGATCTACGTTTTTACGCATCTAATTTACTTTTTAATATAAATATCGTATATAGACATCACTCACCTTTTTCTTCTTAATAGAAAAGCGTATATTTTGAGGATTCGATTACATTTTGAGGTAATATGAATAGCGACAGAATCGATGGTAACAATAATTTAGCTTAAAGAATGACATCTGTTTAAAATGGTCAATTAAATGGACAAACAAAATGCGTGCTTATAAAGCAATATGGTGATATGAAACCCGCGTTTTCCAAACAAAACTAGGCCCAGGACGGCCCGCATTTTTGCCACCCCTGAGCCATTGACATATTCGTGGTTAGGTCTTACAGTGGAAAGATACAGTAATTCAAAAGTTATCAGAAAACACCATTATCTTCGAAAAAGCATGTTCTTTTGAAAATATGAGTAAACAACACAACCCCATACGAATGTTTACGGTTTATAGCCCTAATTATTCCATAAATTTACAAATTACGTACATTTATTGTGTTATTTTGCTTAAAAGGATAGTGACCTCATATGTTATATGTTCCCATATTGAAATAGGAACTATTTTCTTTCGCTCACAGGGTATCCACCAAGAAAGTAGCGAAATATGAAAACAAGGACCGAAAATGTATCCTTTTTTTGTAAATAAGAAGTTGGACAGAGAAGTTCGAAGAGAATGATCAACTCGGGCATAGCAAGTTCTTGAAAGTTGAATAGAAAGATAAAATGTGATGGTGGCTTAGTTTCTTGTAAATTTCAATATATTTTTTATCGGATTAAGTTTTAGCAAAATGCTTTAACTATTTCATCCAAAAGATTAAGTACAACTGGTGTTGTAGGAACATGAATCTCTTTATCATGAAAAGCTAACCGGTCTTCATTCATTTATTTAAAAAAAACACCAGCTTCATTCAGAATCGCACTATAGTCTATAGCAAAACAAGACTGCAATGAGCGGTGTTGTTTAAAGTTTCAAAAATCGGTCGTTCTGTGGCAAAATTAAACTTCCATGATATGGTTCGAAGCGCAATTTTTTGTTTGTTGTTAGAAAAGTATTACTGTAATAGTTTTATTTTGTATCATGTCCAGATAAAGACAAACACACTATTGCCGAAGCCTATGTATACAACTGTGCTCTGAGGTTTTTTGTTTGTTATAGACTATAACATTCAACTATATTTGGAAGATCTCAAACCTACGATCATTCAATCTTTGGTTATAAATTATTCTTGCTTTTAGAAGATACAACCTAAATTCTGTGCACCTCCTAACTAAACCTGTCGACCTCGGAACAAAGTATACTGCTGGCTGAATATAAATACGACTTGACGGCTATTTTTCCCAACCTTCGCTCAGATTCGGCCGTGAAATGACAATTTCAGGGATAAAAACAGCGCACTTAAGTGTTAATTCAAACAGATGGGACTCACAACTCGGCCAGCAGAAACGTAAAGTTAAAATAGGAAATTGGCATAGGGGTCGGTAAACTTTTAGTTAAAAAAACAAAAAGTTACACTTGTTTTCACTAGTAGACCAATCAAATAACACAGTTAGAACTAAGAATATTTATTAGGTTAGATCCCTGGGTGTATATAGATAGCTCCTTATATAGTGGCCTCAGGTTCTATCTTGTTCTCCATTCCTTGAGATGAGACTCTTACATTGCGATCCATTCCACCGGCTCCATCATCTTGTGATCTGTTCTTCTCCATGGGATTCATTTTCTTTCTATTTGCTCTATTTGAACTACCTAACGCTATCTTAACTACAATCTCGGCTAAGACCTCAACAGTTAAACTTTCAGATATAGATCGCAGTATTCAGAATAGCAGATATTTTGGTCTAATAATCAATTAAAAGTTTTCATATGTTGTTATCGAATCTTTTTGTTATGTGGTTACGGTTCACATTGTTTTGAAGATGAACAATTTCTAGTCATGAATACTTTCTTATTATATCTGATAAACATTTGTAAAACTCACAAGATTGCTATAGAGCAAGTTAACTATTATTATTTAAGTCTTTTTCTTCTATTAACATCAACATCTTTATTATAGAAAAGACCTCATTTGTAACATACAATTACAGAATATAATCGACTGAGAAGAAAACGTAATTAGGCGAAGTTTAGAAGGAGAAGTTATAAATCAATTAATATTAATCAATTGTAAAAGTCATTTCCTGACTGTAAATACTCCCATAGATTACCAGATCTCTTGCGGAAATAGGGGGCCTCGTAGAATCTAAACAAATATTTTCTATTTATTACATTTAATAGTTTATTATTTAAAATATGTTTAATAATGAATGTTTCGCATTTTACAGTTGTTTGAAGCAATTCTTCTATTCAAATAACTCCAACTTATTTGTAGATGGATAAAGTCTTCACAATAAAAATATGTGTCCTGGAATTTTAAAATAGTTTAGTTTTTATTATTATTACAGTTTATGATTTTGACTGCAACGACTAACCCATTCATGACGTAATCCCGTGGCTGCCATCCTCCGGAAAACGCTCGCCCGCCACCACGTCGTTCAACTCTAAAAATAAGGATTGAAGTGTAAGTATCTTTTTAGCTGGTTTCAGATTTGCTAAGATTGTAAAATTTTCAAAAGCATCAAGCAAGTCCATTGTCAAGAGTTGTCCACATCTTCTTGTAAATATTGATTAAGTAGTTAGAATGTTCAGACCTAACAGAATGCTTTTCTATTGTTCATTTGACTTAGAATACTTATTATACCTGAACGAAGGGTTTCCACCGACAAATGCTCGCCCACCACCACGTCGTTCAACACTAAAAATACGGATTGAAAGTGTATGGTATCTTTTTAGTTGGTTTGAGTTTAGCAAAGATCGTAAAATCTTAAAAAGTATCAAGAGTTCATTGGGAAGACTTGTCAACGTCTTCATGTAAATATTGAGTGTGTAAATAAGAATGTTCAGCCCTAACATAATGATTTTCTCTTGTTTATTTGATTGATAGTGAGACTTATTATACCTGAACGAAGGATTTCCGCCGACAAAGGCTCTACCGCCACCACGTTTCTCGTATAGATAGTAGGGGGAGGCTCCTGGAAACATAGACTACAATTACAAACTACTATGATTACTATAGTCTATCAAGACCTAGGTTTGCTACGCAGTATGAAGAGGGAGGCGCAGTGCGCAGTGTTATATGAAATGAGTGTAAACTTGGTCGACGTGGTGCGTTTTCTCCAATTTACATTAATTTTTTATAACACGGCGCCCCGCTCGTGATACCGCGCTGGAAACCCAGGTCTTGAGATAGACTATGCATCATGTTAATTATATATAGTTAATTGCTTTACTTCCGTTTGAGATATTAAAACCGTTGATTTGTTAAGTTATAGGAATTGTGTTCTTACCACTGAGTCTCTTGGATCCAGTAGCTAAATTCGAGCCGAAGAAGGGTCGTGCACCACCTCTTTTCTCTTTCAATCTGAAAGAGGAAATAAAAAATAAAAAACTTACAGTTTTATGATATACACAAACTAATTTTCACTTATCCCACTATTTATCATGATAACGTAGCCCGCGACGTTTTGCCTTTGGCGCTACCTCATTTAATCTCAATTTTGAGTATATAATTTGTATAAAATGACTTTTCACACAAAAACAGCTCTTTACGTCATTTTTAGAAGCGGATGTAGGTTTAGACGGCCCATTCCGCAACTAACATGAAAACAAAATGATCTGATTACAAAAGATAATTAATGTGTATGGCTCTGTTTAATGATACATTGGTGTAAATGAACTAGTACACAGTCATTAATGCTCAATTATAACTTTTGGAGTTGGGGCGCGAGTTGACAAATAGTGGTAAGTGATCAAATAGGAGAATTTTGGTAGAAAACCTAGGTGGAATATAGATATATTCCATATCAAAACCTAGCCTATATTGCGCCGGCTTCATACGATGTGCGTTGTTGCAAAATTTGCCTTCTAATTTGCTGGAAAATGCCTCCCCTCTCTTCAGGCGAGAGAACTTTGGAAGGCAAAATTTACACTACCGCGCATCGTACGAGGCCGGCGCAGTAGTAGCCTAGATTTTGAAACAGACTATATCCTATACCAGAATGTAAACTACACCACTTTCCCAAACCAATCCCAAAGTTATTTCAAAAGTTTTATGATGTCTTTTAGATACACCAACCCCATTTCAAGAAAAACTTTTAAAACTCACATCAATTCATTTTCGTCTGATGAGCACAGTGCCAGTCCTAAAAAAGATCGAATTTAAAATTTTCATGTTTTTTCGGATTAATCAACTCCCAGCGGGAGCGGACTCTGGGTGTCCCGATTTTCTTCATTCAATTTCAACTTATGAATGTGTCCATCAAAGTTGTGACGCAAATTTGTGGGCAATCAACTTTCCCAAAGAAAGTCTGTTTTATTATAAAAATAGGTCTTTCTTTCCCTTCAAAGTGTTTTCGTTGAATATGAGGTGACCCTGATAGTTTAGGAGTTTCTGGCGGAGCGTTTTTGCTCGTTTCTAAACGAATTTGCAGAATAAATTTAGCCACAAACGAACTAGAAATTAGATTAAGATAGTAGGGATAGAAGACCGAAAACGTTTATAACAGGCGGAGACTAAATATGGACAAAACGTTTAAGAAAGGATTCAGAAGCACTCAATTTCATTAAATAGCTAACTTTTATTCAGTACAATTTCTTTATGAAGGCAAGCTACGACTATTTCCACAATCAGGAAATTTTTGGAACAAATGAATTGCGTCAAAACATTTGTGTTTTATAAGGTCGGCAGTTATGGGCGAAACCTTTTATCTTTAAAACAATAGAATTTTTTGTTTATTTCTACTGTTAACATTTAATTATATCTATTTGCAAACTGTGCCTCAAGTTATAATAGAACCCACCAATCAAGACTGCAAAAACAATGCAAATTAAGTGTGGCCCATAGACAGAAGATCGCAATTCCATGATCCTAAATTAATATTATTAAAATCAGAGAAATTCAGAGAACTTAAAAAGATAACATACGACACAAAGAGTTTACGCAGTTTGCAGCTTGCCCTTAACATGCCTTTCATGGACTAAATAAGGAAGTAACAAGTTGGTTTTATATAAAAGTATTCAGCTTATTTCTATAACGTCTAGTGGGTCCAACAACGAGTCTTTTGCAAGTGCCCAAAATTACAGATTACTTTTTTTAATAGAACTTGCCCTGTATTAAGGCAGGGAAATTAACAAAAGTTTCTTCGGTTGAAACTTCAGGAAATGGATGTTGAAACGGATGTTGCTAACTTAGAATGATGTACATTCTTCTTGTCCATCAAGGAAGCTATTCAAACTTCCAGAAGGTACTCTTTATGTACTGAGTTACGGCCGTGGTTTCGCAACGTTTGCCGTTCTAGTTCCGCGGAAGTTCAAACATATTTAGGCTTGACAAAGATAAAGAAAGATATGACTTGGAAGCTAGTCTGAAAAATTGTCCTGCATTTTACTTTCTGTCTTACGCTAGTGGTTGGAGCAGCTATATATGAATCCTAGAACATCTAAGCTTTGGGGTTGCCTCCCCGTAGTTTTGGGGAATCGGCATTACTTCATATCACAGGTTCGATGCACCGGATACTGGAAACTCAATAAAGACCTTTCAAAGTTTCCAAAATTAATGATTGAATTTGCAGTTCATAGAAAAATGTAATTCGAGCGATGCATAAAAGTAAAATAGGGTGTTATGAGCTAAAAGTGCATTTGGTAGTGTATATTGTGTAGATTGTTAGGTGGGGTTTGCTAGATGTCTCTGTTTCTCTTCATTTATCATGCTCTCTCTCTAGGGAATACATTTGAAATCCACCCTTGGAATACATCTTACATTATCTTCATGATGTCATTTTAAACGAAAGAAGACGTTGCTGGGTCGGGGTTGTAAGATAGAACTCAATCGAATATTGGTGATCTGAGTTTTGAGAATAGTCAATAGAAAACCTTGTCTTCGATATTCGAGAACAAGTATAGTCTGTATCAAGAACTAACTTTTCAACGCAGCATCCATAGGAGCTGAGGGATAATAAAAATAACTGGAAAAAAGTTGATTGGGACCCATTCGTCAAAAGTGCATTCATTTTATTTAATACCGGTGCTTCCCAGTGGTCGTAGTATAGAAACGCCCGGTTAGTTTTTAGCCTATCCTGGCAACAATTCCCTACTACTCGGGCAGCTAAAAACTGCCCGGGCGTTTCTATACTACGGCCACTGGATAGTACGCTAGAAACCTAATTTTTGATAGAGACTATACGTAAACCTTTTGAAATGAATCCTAGGTTGATCCGAGGGAGGTAACAAATTAGCCGATCTTGTGATAAAATAGATCTAAGCTGTTAAGTACATGCTAAGCTATTAAAGTGGAGAGCAATAGCCCTATTTTATACCTGTGTTAACTGCAAATGACTATAATAAACCGGTGGTTAAATCCTTTTAGAAAGTACGTAAAGCCAATAAAAGTTAAACGAAACCCACAAGAGCACATTACTTTTATGTTTTAGATTACTCAATCACATAAGGAAATATTGAACTCAAAAGAAAAGGGCAATATTTTTGCATATAATTGTATGCATATCCCACGCACCCGAATTCTATAGTAGTTGGGTAAAATAACAGAAAAGTATTGAAAAGAATAGGATAGTGTACCTGGAAATTAATAGTCAAACACATAAATGATATAGCAGTACATTTTGTACCTCTTAGTAGTACTATTACGTTACTATATAAATATAATACCAAGGTTAAAATGAGCGAGTTCACCATTTGTACAGATTCCATTTGCGGGTACATTTTAAACAGTTTGTGAGTCTATACATTGGTTAGTACTATCAAAAAAGTATTAGTTTTAAAAAACTCGACAGATGTAAGCTTGTGTAGAAGATTGCATACATATGTGACTATAAAACTACTTTTGCCAACCTATTATATAGTCCTTTTGAAAACCTAGACTAAATTGCGCCGGCTGCGGGGTGTTGTAAATTTTGCCTTCAAAAGTTCTCTCCCTCGAAGAGAGGGAAGGTATTTTCCACCGAATTTGGAGGCAAATTTTGCAACACCGCGCATCGTATGAACCCGGCGCAATGTAGAATAGGTTTTGAAACGGACTATAGTTACTTTCATATTCGTCTATAAACTTTTATAATCAAAGCTGCAAGACTTCCGCTTTGAAAGTTACCAAAACATATTAATAAAATGATGTCAAAGTAACGTAAATAGTTCCTTATTATAAAAACTAATTACAGAAATGTCTGTGTTAGACAGCAATAACACTTAACTAGACAAGATCTAGTTTGCAGTAATTACACCTTAAATAATGTAGAGTTCTAGTTAAGAACGTATAATTATCACAAGAACTGCCCACATTTACAATTTACAACAATTGTTAAATATTTAGTATTTGTTGGTTTAGACAGAAAAAGATAAACAAAACTAGACAAATAAATCGGAAAGAAGGTTGTGTATAGAGGATATGTCACCTAGAAAGCAGCTTATGAGTGGGAACCGACTAAATATTCCTAGAAAACAAATTATTGCATAAAAAGGTTAGAGGTCTTTTGTAGTCGATGGCGGGTAATAGCATTTGGGAAGTGTTTGCAAACAACCAGAAAATTGAAAATTGTTTTCGCAAGTCTTGAGAATTACTGATGTTAAACCAATTGCACTTGGTGCAAATGAGATCTGGCTGTGCCTAAAAAATATTATTTATTTCCTGTTCTCGCACATATCACACAATAACTGTAAATTTCTTCGGCGCAGGGTTTCGACCATTCATTCCGGAATCTTCTAAGCAGAGACGGCTCCTTTCTAACATTAAGTCTTAGGGTGCACGAAACATCGGATAAGTAGGCTGCTGGTTTCCCAAGACTTCTGCAGCTACGGGGAGTCGAACCAACAGGCTCAGAAACCGCTTCTCAACCTAGCAAAACTATATCAAGAACTAAGCACTCCTGTTATAATAAATCACGTTATTCATTGGAAAAATTGAATTGGTTCTGCTGGATTTTTTCAGAAGAATCTGTCGAAAAGCCATGGAACAAACTATTCCTAGAACATCTAAGCTTTGGGGTTGCCTCCCCGTAGTTTTGGGGAATCGGCATTACTTCATATCACAGGTTCGAT
>JAQGAV010003975.1:0-11252 GCA_034691345.1 Phasmarhabditis papillosa | reverse complement strand
ATATAGAGGATTCTATAGAGTTGGGAAGCTCTACCGGAACAAAACGAGCCCCAGGTTGAAATTCGGGTTTGAGCTCAACCCGAAACCCGAAACCCGTTCTTGCCCCATCCCGTTTCAACCCGAAACCGGGATGGGGTGAAACGGATCAACTCTATTAGTCTTTAATCAGTGCTAACATTACGGCGCAGTATCTTGGAAGAATCGGTCTCGCATTAAAATTATTCTACTTTTGTGGAAAAGTCTCCCTATCCATTTATTTCATTCAACACTGTTCCTTTCCAGTGGCCGTAGTATAGAAACGTCCCGGTGGGTGCCGGGCAGTTTTTAGCCTGCTCGAGCAACAATCCCGAACTGCTCGGGCAGCTAAAACTGCCCGGGCACCCATCCGGGCGTTTCTATACTACGGACACAGGAAATTGCGTTGAAAACAAAGCTCTTAATACAGACAACATTACTTTTCATTTAGAAATATTATCTTTGGCTAGTGCAAGCCTAGTAATAGCTTGGGATATTAGAACCCGTTGTCGTGTTGCTTTCATTGAGAAAACACAGTAAACCCGCAAGCTCTTTGTGGAAAAGTAAATGTTTCAGATTGTCACTTCAATTTTCAAATTTAAATGTAAAACAGTGTGTTGATGACATAAGACCAAACCCACTTATAGAATAAATGCAATTGACTGTAAATCTCCTTTCGAAGGTGACTTCCAATTTTGTCAATGCTCTCTGTCGAGTTTTCCAGACCTGCAAAGGATTCTCAATGAATGAGCAGCATAATGATCGCGCGAATAACGACGTATAGTAAGATCCGAAAGTAATAATGGAGTGTCAAAAAAGAACCTCTCCGAGAATGAATGGCTCTGAAAGTTTTCGAAATACGAAAATATACGCAAAATTGCATAAAAATACGCAAGTAACACTCCATTATTCATCTTGATACAGACTATATTATTATCATAATTTATGTACTTTTGTGAAATATACGCAACTGGGCATAAACGCTGCTTTAATTCCAGTAAAGTGCAATTAAAGTTAACAAAGTGCTTGTATTTAGTTTGGCTATCAATTAGCGAGTAGCGCGATATCGGCGCGTAGGTGCAGAGTCTTAGTCACCGGACCACCAAGGGCGGTAATATTAAAACTTATAAAATCTTTAAAAATGAACAACTATGATGCATGCCAAAGTAAATAGTGTTAAAAACATGACACATAGAAACTATTCAGGGCAAGTTTTAGCCAAGCAAGAAAATAATGTTTTCCTCCGTCCACGCCGCCACGGCCGTTTCCCCAAAAAGTCGTCCCCGTCCCCGACCGGCCCGTGAGATGCCAAGCCCTGAACTGGGGTGCTATTCAATAGGAAAGTGACCTTGTCGTCTGCGTATGGAGCCCAAAACGGAATTACAAAATCTAAATACCGATTCCTACCAGGATCGTGAGAAAACATAGCTTTATGTTTTCAATCCCGTTCAAAAAGAAAA
The DNA here is from genome assembly GCA_034691345.1 of Phasmarhabditis papillosa. Classification (NCBI taxonomy): domain Eukaryota; kingdom Metazoa; phylum Nematoda; class Chromadorea; order Rhabditida; family Rhabditidae; genus Pellioditis; species Pellioditis papillosa. The sequence continues at coordinate 9,777 of JAQGAV010003975.1, read as the reverse complement.
AAACACTTTTTAGTAAAAGTCATAAACAAATGGTGATATATTGCAGTACAACTTGCTAAAGTTCCTCCGTCTCGTGACCCCACCGTTCTCTACCAACAATTCGAACCGTTGAAGGTTCATGTGAAAGTGGGAACAATAACTATAAAATAAGACTAGATAAGAGTTGCGCTCCGTTGCTAATGCACGCGCCCCGTTTAGAATAATATTTGGTCGCCGCGTGATTAGTTGAGAATTCGTATAGAAGAAAAGGCACGGGACTGTCCCCTAAAAGGGAAGCCCCGAATTTCGGTTTAATATCTTCCTTATTAAAAACGGGACTAAAACTTCAAAGAGTTTGCTTATCGTTCCATTGAGGGTCTATTTCATGGTTAAAATTAAATACTGATCCCTTGCGGGTGCTTTAGCCTAGTGGTTAGAGCAGCGGTCTCTGAATTCGTGAGGACCTGTGGGTTCGACTCACCGTAGCTGCTGAAGGCTTCGGAAACCTTATCCCATGTTCCGTTCACCCGGAGACTAAATGTTAGAAAGGAGCCGTCTCTGCTCGGAAGATTCCGGAATGAATGGCCGAAACCCTGCGCCGAAGAAATCTACTATTATTGTGAAACTTTTTTAAATACTGATCCATTGAAAACAAAATATTGATCATGTTATGCCCATAGAGCGAGGTGTCCTGGTGGTTAGAAGCTTTTCTTCATAGGCTAGATGTCGATGGTTTGAATGGCTTTGACTATAGAATCCTCCACACTCTAGGTACTTGGCTATCTAGTGTCGCATCCGATGGTTTCTTCGGCGCATACCTTTGCTCTAAACATATGTGAGCTCTCGGAAACCAATCATTTTCTCTCCTAGAATCCAAACTTCCAAAATCTTCACTAACCCAAAAACCAAAAGTCACCACTCCGCACTTATCTACCCACTAGCCCATTACTATTTTGATTTCTCCAACTCAGACACAGTTTAGTCTATTAGCCTGCTAGTGGCCGGTTGTTCGCCCTTTCGCACTCTTGCATCTTTCGATTATGCCGGTATTATGCCAGTCTGTTGCCCGGCTGATGACGTCAATGACCCATTAGAGTCCCAAAGGTCCTGATAAGAAATGGCCGAATTAGGGAAAAACTGACTGATTCGGAGGGAACAAGGTGCCAAACAGGGGCCTATTGAGCTAATTGTTGGTAATACTATTCTTATAAATGAAAATAAGGAATATACAGTTATAGTTTATTAGCCGAAAATCACGTATAAACCTTAATAAAAGTGAATAAATCACTATAGTCCGTTACAAAACCAACGTTTCAAGCACGTATCTAGTGGCCGTAGTATATAAACGCCCGGGTGGGTGCCCAGACTGGAGAGCAGCAGTATTATATCAAAATGAAAGGAAAATCAGTGGATCGGAATACTTTTCTTCAAGTATACATTTCTTTTACATAACACCGCTTCTCTCCAAGATGCGTTGCTTTCGTTGGAAACGTTGCTTTCGACACACATACTTTTTGTGAGAAAACGATTACTGATTTAGGTTAGCGATCGCGTTTTTGTTTGCGAGAAGAATTCGTTCTTCGGGGGGATTCGAACCATCGATCTCTAGCTTATGAGGCGAAGCCTCTAACCACTGGGCCCTTCTTATATATATGTTAAATATCACCTAAACTCAACTAAGGCTGTTAAAAACCAAATGATTTTACAATTGTAGACTAAGTATTCCAAAAAGACACTCTTCAATGTCCGTACCCCCGGAACCAACCGTCTTCTAGTTTGGAATCTTGCCGTTACTGTCACTAAATCTAAGAACGTTCACTTTTGTTTCGCAAGAGTAGCGGTGATAAATAATATTAAGTGCCAAATATGGTTGCTCGCTGAGGTCTCGGCTGGTTTCAACGAAAATACAACGTGCTTTAGGCGAAGAACTAGAAAACTGGTGATCTAGTCAAGAATATATGAGAAATTACAGGTCACAGACTATAAATTATGACAATTTAGAAGAGTTACATTTATAAAAGATATATACAGTTAAAAGTTAGACTTATATCGTAATTACAGCATACAGAACTATTTTTGGTAACCGTATTTAACTTATTATCATTAGATCTGTTATAGTCGACGGACTAATCGCTTGCAGCTAAAGGTCTAAAAAATTTAAATTAGAGCACAAAATTGCTCTAATTGCTCTAATAACATCTAATATATTTGCAGTACGTACCGTAACCCCTTGCAAGCGATTAGTCCGCCGAATATATGTGTATGGAAAGCTACACAGGTATAGTCAGGGCCTGGAGTAATAATGGATTTTTTTGTCACTTGCGTATTTATAGGATTTTTAGGCAAATTTCACGCGTGTACTTGCAGAGTACAATATTGATCAGAGAGTATCCGCCAAATACTGGTGCGGGACTGGCGAAAAGGGCTCAGATAAGTGCTAAATTCTTTAAACTCCATCATTACTCTTGGCGTTAACTATATAGAGTTTAAACTTGAACTTATAGTGTAATTAGAGCATACCGGAATCTTTTTTGGTAACCGTATTTAATTTATTGTCATGAAACATTTGGACTGTTATAGTGTTGTATATGAATGAAGAGGCCCTGTATTCTGCGTATTTTCATGAGTAAATTGCGTATTCTGCAAAAGTTCAAGGGAAAAAGGTATTGCGAATTAGTTCTTTAGCTTTTTAAAGATGGCATCTTTACTTTTGAATTCAACGATGCTTTTTTTAAGCTACCCACCTGTACAAGTTTTCCAAATACGGATGTAAAGCATGTTTTGTTCTCTTCTCCAGCTACCGGCATATAGGCATAGGCCGCGGCTGCTTCCGAATCCGGACAACATTGGGGTACTGTAGTTTGTACAACCGAAGAATCTGTGTAGGAGCCAGAAGTGGTACGAGCGGCGGGGAAGGGGAAACAGTTTATTATCTGAAATAGAGCCTATTTTAAGATTTTTATGAAAATCCCGGTTTCCAATATAGTCCATAGCAAAAAAAGACTGCAGTGAGCTGTACTGTTTAAGGTTTAAAATATTGCTCGTTCTGTGGCAAAATTAAACTTCCATTATATGGTTCGATGCGCAAATTTTTGTTTGTTGTCAGAAAAATATTATTGTACTAGTTTTATTTTGTATCATGTCCATAAAAAGACAAATACGCAATTGCGGAAGCCTATGCATAACACCGCGCTCTGAGGTTTTTTGTTTGTTATAGACTATATCAAGGCAGTATCCTGTAAAGCAGCTGTGTTATACAAAATGAATGTACTTTTTAAGAAAAGCCTCATAACACCGATCTTATGAGTAAAAATCTTATATAATCTAATTCAAGACTAATAACGCAGTGTTATTTGCGTATTTTTCCTTTTCAAAAACTTTCAGATCAATTTTCAACGAGATTCTTTGCTAACACTCCTTTATTATAGTCCAACCTAGCCTCAGTTACATTGCGCCGGCCTCATACGATGCGCGATATTGTAAATTTTGCCTTCAAAAGTTATCGCCCCCGAAGAGAGGGAAGGCATTTTTCAGCGAATATGAAGGCAACTTTTGCAACCCCGCGCATCGCATGAGGCCGGCCCGGCCCAATGTAGTCTAGGTTTTGAAACGGACTATAATGTTCAATCAAACTATAATAGTATTTATAAGTAACCGATATACATATAAATATTAATAGGTTATTTCATCTTTTTGACCGACTATGACTTTTGTATGAATAAAGATACTGCCTGGCTGATTAGAGCATATTTTAACAAATGAGCGCGCATGCCCTGTCGCAAAACCAGGAATATCAATGGAAAGTAATACCTCCCACTATTTTGAACAGTAGAAAAAAGGAGTTGTTTGAATTTGGCGCCTCAATTTCGCCCGACCAAACTGCCCGGGTAGTTTAGTGGTTGCGACAGCCATATACTTAAATGTTACGCGCTCCAGTGCCACATGCACAGTCCTTTAAGTGCAAGCAGTTCTACTGTCGACTATTATGATTAACTAATTGGGTCCGGTTAGCCATTGGCCCTATTTTACACTGGAATGACTCTAAACTTTCAGGCCTTTTCGAAAACTTTCAGTTAAATCCAACTCTGTCCCTACAAAATTCGCTCTATTGCTAATAGCCAAAGGGTCCGGCAGTCCTTTAACAACAACTGACTGATAATCCGACGGTGTTTAGGCTTCTTTCGCGCTCCTTTGCTAACACCGCGCCCCATAGAGAAGCACTTCGGTTAAACAAACAATCGCACTCTTTGTATACATCATATTACATTGTATAAATATTAATATATTATAACTTATTTTACTTTATAGAAATGGCGCCGTATTATTATGATTAAACCTCTCAAACTTCCCGTTATCAAGTACGGGCCGGGATTGTCACCCGTTGTTTAACAGTGTAATCTGACTATTCCGCTGTTGACAAATACACTTGCTTACTTACCTACGGTCATGGATGCCATCTGATTTCGTTGCTGTGCAGATGCTGCGTTGCGGTCGTTCGCCATGTCGAAATTCATGTCGCGGTGTAGTAATTTAATAATTGAGCAGTGTTGAATAATATGTTGCTGCGTACGTAGTGTACGTAGTGTACGGTGCAATTAAGTGTGCAGTGGCTTTCGTTCGTTTGAAACAAAAATAACAAAAATAAATAAAAAATAGGAAGAAAAGTTCGAAGTAGAAGAATAATAGAAATATTAAGAGAAAAGTTAGCGGAAAGGTGAGCCGTGTCGGAGTCAGACTCCGCCCACTTTGAGCTATTACAACAAACGCCGGCAGGAGTCCGAGACTCGGCGAGCAATTGCGAAAACGACCGGCACAGGCTTGCCAAAATGGCCGGGGCGATTTTAAAAGAGCCGTTTTTAAAATAGAAATATTCCTTTATAATGACTGAACTGGAAGCAAGAGCTTAGATGCGAATTACCTAAGGCATCGAAATAATGAAGCTTTCTGTAACACTAGTTCCCCTTATGTTGGATTAACCTAGCATTACAAGACACTGCTCCTGACTTTTGGATACGGCATTTTTGTTCAATAATATATAATATTATAAGTACCGCATGACGCCAAATTTCAAACACTATAGTACGATTCAAGAGTAATAATGGAGGGATAAAAATAATATCGTTGAAAACGGCTCTGAAAGTATCACAGCTCGCCACAGGAGACAATGGAATTAAAGGACTATGTTCCCATTTAAAATTAAAATTCATTTTTCTCTGGAAAGCTTAAACCAAACCATTCGAAAAAACTCAGTTGCACAGATTGAGCTATGTTCTTTAGAATGATATATAAATAAACATAAATTTCTTGGTTAAATAATCCAGGAATTGCGCCGTAAGATTTCATCATTTGAATTTGTCTGTCCCGTTGCCTTAGGGCGCGGCGAGCCGTGGTATTCGAAAAACGAAAATATACGCAAGTAACACTACTTTATTACTCTTGAATCAGACTATAACAACATCTGAAAACTGAGAAATGCCGGTTTGAATTCAGTAACTGGCCAGAACTGGCAACGAACTGGCCAACCCGCATAATCGACAGGGTGGATTAACCCGTGGAATAATCAATGTTATTTGCATATTGAACAAGTGATGGGGGGAGCGGTAAAATGGCGCGGTGTTCCGAAAAAAGAGCGGTGGTGGAAAATAGAAGTTTTATTTACGAAGAGAACTGTATAAATGGTTTAAAGGCTGAATGTTCCTGAAACTGGCTGATTGGAACTTCATGGACGTATAGATGATTAACATTCACAGAATTGATCATCATTTTGACATAGTTTTTGGAATTATCTGTCTTTCCAACACAGTAAAGTGAGAAGCCGCGGTGTTATATAAAAATGAATAGAAACTAGGAACATTTGGCGCCTTGTTATGGTCGTAGGTAGCGCCATAGGTCAAAGAGTGGCGCATGGCGCTAACGTGGCGTTGACCTGGCGGTTAGGCAGACTAATTATATGGCGCCAGGTCAAAACCAGGCTCATATGTGGCTATAACCTGGCTAAAAGGGGGCTAATATCAGGCTAAGCGGCAGTGTGGCTATAACAGAGATAGTCGACGGATGAATCGTTTGCAGAGGTGTACGGTAGAATTTAGAAGGAGCGCGGAAATCGAAAGAAAATGTACAAGTAACCCATATAATTGTGCGCTCGCATTTAGACCTTTAAACTAAATGAGATTTGTCCGTAGACTATAGCAGCTAAATCTTATTTAAAAAATATAATTGTACAGAAAATAATAAAATTTGTTCTAAATCTATTAAAAAACAATAATGTAGCAAATGATATCCTAATGAATCATATTTATTAGTCATCTTCGTTTAATTATTTCGATCCTCGTAATTCATAAATATTACAACCAAAAAAGCAGACGAAATAAAATGAATAAATGGAAATCAAGTCGTTTTAGGGATCAAAAAGTAAAGAAAGATCTTTTAAAACCCTAGACCTTTAAATTGTGTGTTCAGTGGGGGTAGTATAGTCCCACCAGGGGTTGGCGCCCGGGGATTTCTATACTACGGCCACGTGTAGGATAATATTAGAGAGGACAAATGGTACGGTAATCGATACATCGGAGGAACTAAAGAAATAAATGACTATAGTCGGATACAAAAGTAATACAGCCGTGTTAATAAAATTGGGGTCGCAGAAGTTTTGCAATATTTTGTCTGAGTAACGCTGAATGAAAGCAAGTTTGCAATCTGCTCATATCGCGCGCGTAGAATGCAAGCATGTGCTGTGTTAAAAATGACGAAATACGCAGCCTCATTACTTTTGAATCTGACTATACCCGGTTTGTGGTGTTTCCTTTCACCCTGCAGTTTAGACAGGCGGCCTATTTCATGGATTTATCATCCTTTTAGACGGAGTAGAGCTGAGGCCCAGAACAGTACAAATGTGATGCCCGGTATTGCGTATAACACTAGCCGAAACTACTAATGCTCAATATCTTCAAACATCGTATAATTAACAAAACTATTAACTTCGTACATAAAACTTGCTCTTCCTTCTCAACTAACAAAGCCTAATCATTTGTTGATTACGGTAGTTTTATCGGTACGTGACTGTATTTTGGGCGCCGGCGGCTGACCCTTCGGTCGACACGGCGTAAACCCGTGTTTCTCCTGCTCTAAACAAACAGATAATATCAGCTAAAGTAAATAATTAAGAGAGAGGTAGGCCGATTTCTTGTATTAAAACATTTGTGTTAATTCAATAGGTAAACTATTAAAGGACTGTAATAGAACGGAGCGGCCGCGCGGTCTTGCAATGAATTTGACACAGATGTCTGGAAGAGCAGGGCCCTGAGCGCAGACTGCGCAATAATTGAGCCGGACCCTGCCGATTCGGCCCGTTGAGATGCAGACAGAAAATCGTTGTCTTTTCACTGTTATTCATGTAAATCTGTTTTCTGAGGTTGCAGCTAGAATCATTTGGGAATTCTATTCTACCAGTCAAAGTATCTGCAACAAAGTGCTAAAATTTAACTTCAATTAACTTCAAATTCAATTAATTAAAAGTAATTTAGATTTAAGTTTCTATCATTTGTAAGCGCAGCAAGTTGCAATTGCCGTCTATAAAGGGACTTTAGTCTTATTTATGTAACTGTCCCCTTCTACCTTTTACTATTATACTTGGAGCAAGAAGAAGTCGGCCATCTGAATACGCGTGAGGATCATAGCAATAGCTCATTTTGTTAGTAGGAGACCATATGTTTAATTTAGCGGGATATTTTTTGTGTTGTGCTATGCACGCATAGCTATTTACTTTTTTTAATAATAAATTTTATTTATTTATTTTTTTCACATTTTACAATTGAGCTGAGATTTTATATACCGATTCATAACATTTTAATTTACAGGAAATATGCTTAATTTGATAAAAAGTACGAAAAATCCAGTTTACGGATATAAAATTACCGATTTCTATTACACCGACAATCAGACTCAGAACCTGAGATCGCCGGTTCGGACAATACCACCCCACAGAGTGTTATATTTATCACTAGTTTATTATATCGAATTTCAGCCAGTTTGCCTCAACAAGAAAAGAAACAAGAACATCTCTTGTATGCTTAAAGCAGAGAACATTGCCTTTTATAGAGATCGAATATATTACAAATGAAAAATTATATCTTTATTCATGGCAGTTGATTCAGTACATTCTCTCTATGGTAATAGGTATTCATATCCTTGTTGAATTGCTCGATGAATCTACCAATCGGCGTTCTTGCCTAAAATAAATAAATATTCATATTTTTTGCGCCTTATTTATAACTTTTTTTTAATGTTTTAAAATATTCCAAAGATGAGCAAAGTTTCAAATTGCGTCTATAACATCGACGTCAGCTTGACGTTGAACTTATAAACACTTCGACACCGCCCCCTTACCTTCTCTTTGCTCTTTTTTTCCTCCTTCTTCTCATCGTCCTTCTTGTCCTTATCACCTTCTTCATCGTCCTAAGCACAGTGGTCATTTGGTGTAATGGTTAGCAGTATTGTCTGGCGTTCCCCCACTCCCTGGTTCTATCCCCGTTGCGTGCATTACGTACCTTCTTTTCCTTCTTTTTCGATTTCTTCGACTTTCGGCTGTCTTTCTTTGGTTTCTAAACAAAAAAAATTAGTAATCAAGTGTGTTCTATACAGGTTTGTTCGACTACCGTAACCCTGTTAAAGGACTGGCCTTCTTTCCGGGACCTAAACCACAATCTGAACCACCGTTGGCCTTGTTATGATAATCTGTCTTCTTCCAGGAATGAACCGGAAGAGAGCATCATATTCCCTCAATAGCAATATCTTTATATTCAAATTCCTATATTAAATAGTTACTTTTAAAAGGACGGTAAACATTTTGCCGATCCTTGAAGCAGATTACCCAAGGGGTGGGAATTTGGGCCAGAATAGGGCGATGCGAAGTTTTAGCGCCGGTTTTTCGCCAGCCGGTATTTTGCGCGCCGGTATTTTGCGCGCCGGAAATTTGCGTTTTTTGAAAAAGTAGTTTCAAACATGTAAAGACTGCACACACTATAGGGAGACTATTGAGGCTTAGGCATCCGGGCTTACGTAGCTTGTAACGTAATAATTGTTCTCTTTTACCTTCCACGCCTTAGGTAACAGTTCGCAAAAGCTTTGGCGTGCAATCTACCGTCGCGCAAAGAGTGGGCGCGCAAAATACAGGCGCGAAAATTACCGGCGCGCAATTTACTGGCGCGCAATTTACTGGCGCGCAAAATGTTGGCGCGCAAAATTCATGCAACCCAGAATAGAGCCCGTCCCGACCCATTTGTACCAATTTCTACACAGCCCAAATCTAAAAAATTGGGCTGGAGATGGGCCCGATCCGGGCGTTATATTCCCATTTATGAACGGTATACAGTTCTAACCAGAGGTGGTTATTCGGCCGGTACGGCCCGGCCTTGGTTTCAAAATTTCAGGCCGGGCCGGGTCCGGGCCGGATAGCCACCTCTAGTTCTAACTAAGGTTGTATAACTTATCTCATCGCCAGTTGTTGAACAAATAATAACGGAAACAAAGATGGGAGCCAGCAGGAGCACTTCGTATAACATTGTCTATAAGAGATATTAGCGTTATATTAGAATTTAGGTATTTACAAGGTTTCTGCGACCACTTATTACATATTCCAATGTTTTTATTAACAATATGAACTCTTTTCATTGTCCTGAGAACAAGCATGGAATGTGGTGCCCTTCTTATTTTTTACAAATATTGCAAAACTGGTCTTAATTTAGGCAGCCGAAAGCAGGCAGACCTCCAAGCGGGCCGGGCCGGGCCGGGCCGGGCCCAGAT
>JAQGAV010003974.1:0-11257 GCA_034691345.1 Phasmarhabditis papillosa | reverse complement strand
ATATATATATATATATATATATATATATATATATATATATATATATATATACTCGTATAGTCAGTAGTCTGTAGCAAAGGACTATGAATTCTAGTAGAGTGTTTATAACTAACTGTCTTTTTTACAACAAGACTGAAAGTATTGCCACAACCAAAACTACAGTTCAGTTAATTTAATCAATTAGCATATTTGTTAGGATTATTTCATTGAAATGTTGCACAACTACAGGTTTTCTAAACCTCAAGTTCACTCAATTTCGATAATCTACCACTGTTGATCTTAAAACATTTGATTCGTGTTAGTTTTAAACCCCTTTTTATGCAATTAGACATCATTTAGGCATAAAATAAGTCAAAGGACTAAATATGATGATGCAATGAGGAAATAGACCGTTGCGGGTGGAAAAGACATTAGTGAATTAATTGCAAAAGTAATTCTTTGTTTTTTAATCAATCCAGATGAGCAATTACACCGAACTGTAAACTAGCTATGGGGTTAACATAGCCGTGTCATCTACGTTTTTTATGAGAAAATTGAGTATTTATCAAACTTTGAAGCGAAAGAAGGTGTAGCGAAATAAGCACTTATTTTTATTAACAAGATTTATTTATTTTCTAAATAAATTAACGATGTCTGTATTTACAATGAATGAAATTGTTTGAAACGGTGTGAAAATAAAGTAAACATTTAAAACAAGATTGTTTAATAGTACACACAGAAGAAAACGATTTATATTTCAATTCAAATTCCGATCCGAAGTTTAAGTGTGACATACTTTTGAATCAGTAGAGTGGTTCATTTTTTTTGAATAGTTTGAGTAAAAGAATGAACTTCTCTTATTTGTTAGTTTATTCTTCATTTTTACGTTCAATATTTCATGTTTACAATATTTTCAAAAACAAAGTCTAAGTAGTTGTATACACGAACTGCACGTGTTTTCTCTAAGGGCAGCATTCGCTTTTATCTCCAGTTTTGATAAGTTAGACATTTTTAATCCTTTTTAAACTTACGATTCAACAACTAATTTAAAAGGTACAAATTACCTGAACCGGCCCGGGCCTGGGCCGGTTCGACTTAAAAATTTACTTTCTAATGGATAACTGCTAAGTTATTACTTGTTTTCATCCCGGGGAATATTTTATCGCCACATAAAACTAATATTGGAAGAAGTGTTATTTTAATATCAATTGCCTTTGCATATTTCTTCATAAACTGGAAGACTTTTCTTCATGTCAAAAGCTCGGACAGGGCAGAGAAGGGACCACTTTACGAAAATGATTCCGGGACGGCCCGTTGGCCCCACATTCAATTTATTGTAAATATCGAAATGTTGGGAACACACTTTATTGATAATTAAAAAAAGTCAATAGAAGTCAACAATAAGATAGAACTTTTTTGATCGTGCCCTGATCGTATAATTACCCGTATTGGTGGTCTAATTTAAAGGACTCCTACCCGGCTAGCACGCTAGATCTATCACTCGACGACAGCTAAAGAATAGCGAATTAGCAGAAGTGAATAGTATATACTAAGTATTTTAGTATTCATTGGAATATATTAATCATTTTGGAAAGCCTATTAACGAGAAGTTTAACAGGAAATGTATACATTTGGTAACATAGGAATACTAGAATGTTTTCTTTTAGGTTAAATAATGCTGTTTTGCCGCTTCGGAACTCACTAGTAAACATAGCGGTAAACAGTTTAACAACAATAAATTTTTGGGAGGAGTTTGTAGTTTTACCAACATTTGCTCAAGTGAATCTCGAGTACGACACATAAAAGTAAGGTACTGGAAAGTCTTGGAACAAACATATTTACCGAAACACTAGAAATAAATATATAAATGGTAGGAAAATCTTACTTTATAAGAAATCCTCATAACGGAATTGTAATTGTTTCAAAACTGCAAACATGTGTGCCGAAACATAGCTTCAATGTCTTTCTTCTATATTATTGATTATATTTCCGGATTACAGCCATTACTTTCTCTTGATTGCTGATCTTTTTCATTTTACCTAGACTTCCTTTTCATATTAACTAATTCCTACTCAGTTCCATTGAATAAAACATCTATGATGCAAAACGAGACGAACAAGGGTTCGCATATTTTTTAATAAAGTATGCCGCAAAAACTTGACATTTCGGTTTTTGGATAGTCTGATGTAAAAAGGTCTGCCCTTTAGACCGTCAACTTTGATGTAGTTTATGAAGACGCGGGGAAAGCTTTTTGTGAATATTAAAAACGAGTTGAAATATGCAAGACATTTTGAATTTACCAGCACATAATACTTGGTTACCAAGTAAAATTTGTTAAATCATGAAATTCGTTAACCTAAAATAATTGCACTGACATTTTGCTCTATCAAAACTTTTTGCCTAGGTTTTGACACAAACTGTAGCAAGTTCATCTAATATTTCGTTAACATAAAACATTTCAAACAACTAAAATGACTAAATATTTTTGGCAATATCCCTATGCCTATGGTCCTATGTAAATCCCTATGGTCTCTTCGTCTCACTTCATCCTCCAAATATCTGTGATCTCATGTTTCGTAAAATATCAATAAACAATCTTTTTTTAAAATATAAATTTGGTCTTCATGGGACCAACACGTCATAACGGTTCAAAAACTTCTTTGCTTGGTTTCAAAGTGCAAAATATTTCCGGACATTACATTGAATACTAGAGAACACTTATTTAGAATATGATGAAGAAATTTAACCATAAAACTTTTTGTAGGTATTTTACTATGAGTGTTTATAGTTTTTATTGAGCTGCATGGTTTGTTAACGTTTCAGTGATAACCAAAGAATACAAGTTAATTATTTTCTATCAATTTTGTAACAAAAGGTTAAATGTTTCTACAATATTCAGAAGAAGATTTCTTTGATTTTAAAGAGGGCTGGGAATTTCACGGCACGGCCGGGGCCCACTTTTTAGGAAATCTGCCAGGGTCGGCCCGGCCTTCCCAACCCTCATTGAAAACAATTAATATTAATGAAGTTAACTTTTAATGAAGTTATCTTTTTATATAAAGAAGTATACTATTCATAGATCTTTTGGGTAGAACTACCATGTTTCTATATATTCCGCCTTGCAGAATAATTATTATATATCTCACTATCCTTTCCAGTGAAAACCTTTCTCATAACTAATTCTCTCATATATTCTTGAGTCATTTCAATGTTTTTAATTTTGCACGAATTTTAAATGTATATGTTAGTACCGCAGCACTAACAAATATAAAAAACTAAGAAAAAAAAAGTTTGGCAAACTAAGTTAGTGTGAATGAAGTACTAGAAAATGAGTGAAGCCTACGGTCTAATTTTGTTTAGTTCTGATATCTCACGGAACCAGGCGAATTACATTTTGGACAAAGAGTGTTACATATTTCCAAAATAAACTGTTTTTTCAACCAGCTTCATATATCAATGATCAATGAAGTAATAAGTAGTAGAACTTTGGAATTAACACAACACGCACATATTGTTCCTTTTCACACTTAGATTAATAGGTTTTATGATTTCAAGGAATCACCGATAACAAATGTTTTAATTAGTAGTGAGTAGACTAAACAATTTGTGAATATTGTCAATAAGAGACCAGGCAACTGTGATTATGTTCCTGTTTTCAAGCAAAGTTCTTGCAAGTGTTGGTTCTCTACTTCCTTTTCTGTTTTAATTTTCATAATATCTTCCTTAGGATTCATATTCTAATTACAAGTGCTGGTGACATACACCCTCAAATGGAGGCACGCCTCTTATAACAGCGGAGGAATATGCTGTATTATAAAGAGTGAAACATTACTTTTAGAGTGAAACATTACTTTTCATATTTCAAAAACTCTAGGATGATTGCAAAACTTTTTACCCGGCTCGCTGCGCTCTAAGGCAACGGGAAAGAGCAATTTCAATTGATGAAATCTTGCGGCTCAGTTCCTGGATTATTTTGTTAAAGAATTTATGTTAATTTTTATATCATTTGAAAGCCCATAGCACAATGTATGCTCTTGAGTTTTTTGAAATGATTCGGTTCAAGCGTTCTAGAGAAAATTGAACTTTATGTTGTTTTAAGTAGGCACAGTCCTTTAATCCCATGGTATCCGTTCCGTGTCTAAAACCGTGTCTAAAACCATCTAATATCCAACAAAGCAACTCACGTTAATCGTTTTATTGGTTAGGCGGCATTTAGGTTTGAAACTATAGTTCACACATTTAATGATTTCATGTAACTTTAGTTTTACTAATCCATTAAATCAATTCTATAACTTTCCTTTTCAATACTTCTCATTTTTCAGTCTACAAATATCCCTTCATTTAAATTATATATTATAGTACATGACAAATAAAATACCTCAGAGCGCGATGGTGTACACAGGCATCCACACTAGAGTATTTGTCTTTTTCTCGATGTGATACAAAATAAAACTAGTACAATAATATTACCTGACAACAATCAAAGATCGAGCATCGAACCATATAATGGAAGCTTAATTTTGCGGGATAGCGAGCGATTTTTAAACCGTTAAACAACTCCGCTCACTGCAGTCTTTTTGTGTTATGGACTATAATAGTTATCTATTTTGAGCATATATCTTCGCATATTTTATAATGTATAAGTTTTCTCGCAAACCTTTCCAATTTATTGAATAAATCAAATATGACTTCTAAATGAGAAAATTATGTTTCTTTATATTGGTTATGTTTTTCCTCTACTCATATCATTGTCTCAGTCTAATGCTACTACATCCACCAAAATGAAGGCAAGACGTTAACACTTGTTAACCTGAGCTTAGCAACATAAAGAAATCAAGCAATGTAATCTTTATTTATCCCAAAATAAGGTATAATTGCAAATGTATGCAAAAGTGAGCTAAAACTATACAATATGTGTTGTTAGTACTATTATGGGCTTTTCAAGTTATCTAGTCGATATTCTCAGTTTTACAGTAATGATAAGTAAAACTTTTACTTATCATGCACGCCATGATCTAAATTTCTTAACGCGATTTGTTAGAATACCAACGCTAGACTTGTAAAACTCAAAAAACATAATTTTTGAAGTTATTCAGCTCATCGGGTTTAATGCCTCGACATTTCGTGTTTTACATTCATTTATCAACATTGCCTCATACCATTGAGATCTCCACTAAAACAGAATTATAGCTAGTGTTCCACATTATAATTTAAACAACATCTAGTTTCATTATCTATTTGGTTTGCTTAGCCTGTCTTTGTGCCTTATTATCTTACTTTATTAGGCACATATCTTAATGATTTTATGTTTTTTCAGTTGCAACATTTTGGTTTCATTAGATTTACCCGTCTTGGTTTTCCTCTTCACCCTCATCTTAGACTATGACTCCATTGTTTTCAAAGTACGCCGTTGTCTTTTCCGCTTTCCTCGTAAATTCTTCTCAATTATACACTCGGAATTAATTAATAAACAAGAAAAATAAGAGTAACAATAACACGCCCACTAGACTAAAGGGTTTAAAGTTATCTTTATTGTTTGTTGCAATCGAGATGAGTTCTGTTTTGGACTTAGACCAGACTGCAATAGATACAACTTACAATTACTCTTCGTCTTTGGATTCTAGGTATATAAATTTTCAGTTTACCTCCATGATTGCAAATAGGATTAATATGAAGAAATATTCGGCAATTAAATGGTTATTGAAACAATTGCAGAATGGTTAATACCAAATATTGTAAGTCTACGACTATATAGGTTTCCCGTGGCGATCATCTTATTTAAAATTAAGTCGTTTTTATCAAGTATATTTTAATAACTGATATATTCCCTATAAGAATAAAGCAACAACTTAAGAAAATATATTTTCATAAGAAATGGAATTTCTAAAGTACGAACCCGATACAAGTAGACTATAACTTTTTAGTGCGAAGAAAAAACAAACAAATGTTTCATAACATAAAAGCGTAGTAAGTGAATGCATAAAATAGTGAATCAATAATCAATTACAAAAATCGAACAAAAAATGATTATTTACACCAAAATCAAAACTTTTCTATCACCTGGACATTTTTATGAGTAATTTGATTGTGCTGAATTCAATGGGATAACCGATTATAAAAATTCCACCTTTGACGGCAAATATGTTACAAAATGACACTTTCACCTTCACAATTAAAACTAATTGACATTATTTTTTGTTAGTATTTTTCTCATATAGAATATTGTTTTCCAAACACAATGATATTTTGATATCTATGAAAGGTTGAGTTTGAACCGAGTTCGTTTAGAACGTTCGTAGCGATCGATTTACTGACTGTACAGTAATTTTAAATACGAGTTCTTACTAAACATCATTTACTAGTCAGAGTTAACCCACTTTCCATATTTAGCCCTTTATTTTAACTTGTAAACCAATAATCATTTCCAGTGACGCCTTCGCCCATCCTTCAAATTAGCAATTTTGAGCGATGACTTTGCTAATTTAAAATGTTTTAGGCGAAATTGCATAGAACAACTCATCCTGATACTCTACGTTACTTTTCAGAACTACTTTGGAATTCTAACGTGGTAATTTAATTAAATGATATATAAATATATTTAAATATATTCGCTCGAATAACAATAATGAGCCTATCGAAAATTAAATCTTCAAGCTTAGTTAGCGCTATTAGTCTACTCGTGGTTGAAGAAAATCCTTTATATTAACCACAAACATAGTGATAATTTGGTTTAAGTATATGATGTTCTAAGTGGTAACTTTTAATATTTAATACATTTTAAATATGTGCAAAGTTGCTTAATCTTTTCTTGAGAACTCTTCAGAAACCTAATAGTTTAGTTCCAATTTTTATTGTTGCCGCACACCTTTCAACCATATTCTTGAATCCATATATAGTCTGCGCCGAGAGTAAGAATATAGTGTCCCATGCGTATATATAGATTTTTAACACCGCCTGCATGCAAATTGCACGCGCGTACTTGCAAAGTACAATATTGCACTGAGAGTAGCCGCCAGATGCTGGAACGGTGCTCGCAAAAGGGGCCCAGACGAGTGTTGAATTCTTTACACTTCATCATTACTCTTGGCGCTGACTATATTCATAGTCAGAGTTGTTTCAAGATTGCCTAACTATATTTTCCTTTCATTTCATTCTAAAAGTTTGTTTCAAAATTATATTCTCTGAGTTTATTTTCATAATAACTGATCTCAACTGTGGAGATTTCTTATAAAATAATTGTGTATCAATTGCAAAGAACTATCTCTATATACAAGAGTAACAGCTATAGATCAGTGTAGAACACTTCCTTTCTACGATTTAACATGTTTGGTAATCATTAAATTCAAAACAAGACTTTCTTTATAATTCCAAATATTGTATGCATCTTCCCTAACTTATTTTATGTTTTTCTTTTAATTAGTACCGCGCTCCCTAGACGTTCCAAAAACCTAATTAACCCCAAAATGTCAAAATATAATTCCGACCCGTATGAGGGCGGAGGGCTGTTTTGAAAGTTCCTCGCATTTTAGGGTGACGCGACTTGTTGATTATAAATCCATAAAAGATGTGAAATTGGTCATTACCCACACATTTTCTAGAATATTTTGTAACTTTATTGTCTGTTCTTAACCAGTGGCTCAGTGTGCTATTTCATGCGGGTTCTTATTTTTTTCGGCCTCGGACCAGGAACAAAATAACTTAACTGACCTCTTCAATTAGCGCGGTAACGTTGGAAATGTGAGTTTGAAGAACGAGATAGTTCACTTCCGGCATCCCAGCTCAAAAAAACTAAATCTTAGTTTCTTTTAAAAACTAAGTTTTTTATTACTTCATTATGTTCTTATAGTTAGCACAACCTTACTTCTCTAATTAGTTCGAAATGCCTATCTTGTTCGAAACTTGTAGTTCTGACATTTATTCAAACTACGTTTGCTTTGCTTTGTGAGCATTTTTTTTCTATAGGTCTGCTTCCTACAATTTTGAAAATCGGCACAGATTTTAGGCTCAAAATACAATATTCTTAAGGAGGTTACCTGTTCTATTATCCTATATGGGTTACGAATAATTTAAAATCATATAAGGAGTTGGTTTCGGCATATCATCCCGATAAAACACTTTTAGAAGACCGTGTCAAACATCGGACTGGGTTGAACTGTAAATTTCCGTGCTTGCATAGATAGGTGAAATGTTACTAAGTTGTAAATTTCTCTTATTTTTAGAATATTCTCTCCGGCTTCTGCTATCCATTTGATTAGACAGACCTTCAAACGAGTGCTAGTCGCCTAACTGGACTGTTACTGACAGCTATGTGTCATTTAATATTCCTAGTAGGCGGTAAAGACTAGAAATCCACTAAATAACAATATTTATTATTTTGAAGATTCCATACTAACAGATTTATAAACGTAGAGTCTAGAAGGAAAGCATGTGATTTATTTCCGTTGATTTTTAAATTGTCCAAACTAACACTGAACCATGCGAAATCTTTTTAATATAGACTATATTAAAGATTATATAGTTAATTGTAACACCCAAATCGATTATGGACCCTTTCTACAATTTAAATAATTGTAAACTATATTCTAACCTAATATATATATAGTCTTTACAGTTCGTGTTTGCATGAATAACTGTAATATAAAACTGTTATCCCACACAACTACAAAATACTCTTTTTGCTCCCATATATACGTCAATTGTCTGTAAACAATAATAAACAGGTACAACCATCAAAAATATAAAAACAGAGTAATATACTATATTATATAAGAGCATTGTCTAGCAGAAAACTATTGCAGTTGCTTATAACTGAATACCTTTCTGAATGAGTGATACTTTTCTACGCTTTGGTAACGGTATCATAGACTATATTGGCCTTTCTTACCCTTTAAACCCACTCTCTACACCGCCCTCCTAGCTTAATTATATTTTATATTATTCATTTATATATATTATAACCTTATTAGAGCCGCTGTGCACACCTACGCCGCCACACTCGTCTAGTTAGCGGGAATTTACGTTTTTACACTATTTTTGCGCGATTTTCTTAAGGTATTTGCAACACAATAAAATCGAATTATTATATCTGAATATTCTTATTCTAATAATATAATTTAAAACAGTTATATTTCACATTTGTATCGTTAACGAACTCTATTTATATTAGAAGGAACCTTTATGCTTTCAATGAATACAGAATGCTCATGAGACCAGGTTAGTGCAAAACTTACCAAAATGTTTATTTGAGCAAGTTCTTTTGCAAAAAATGTTACAACTTCCAGCTTCTAACGATTATATAAAGATGAGTAAAGAAAACTTTTGCTAAATTTGACTATCATACGGTCTTTTAAACAAGCTGGGCATTCCACACGTACTTGTTGAATTTCGTTTTATTTGCGGAAATGTTTTTTCGTTCCGGCAACTTTTCAATTCCCAAAATTAGGCCTTTAACTTTTCGGTATCGCTATTATTTCATCATTAATTTGTGTCGGCTCGGCCAACATTTGATGGGTTGTAATTCATTTTCAGAGTTTGAAGACCACGCCTGAAACGCCCGCAAATAAGCGTTGACGCCAATTTCAGGTAACCAAATTATATAGACGGAGTGTTTCTTTCGCTATTTCTCTCATTGCAAATTGTCAGCATAAAGTTCGGTTTTCTACAAACTCAAAAATTAGTAACGTTATAACGTTTTCAAAGCTAAATCTATCAATAACCGATGATAATAACCATTTTCTTATTTTGATAAATCTCTAAATTCGTAATTGTTCAGAGCAAATGCTTCTCATTGTAATAGCTCACCGGAATCTGGAAAAGTTCAATATCATTATATATCTATTTAGGAATTTTAAGATTATTATTGAACAAGCGTTCAAACACTTTGTTAAGAGTTTTACTCCATATCTAAAGAAAAAGACCTGAAAGATTGCTTTTCAAATGCGGAGACTATTCAGTGAATAGCAGTTTTCAGAATGTAAAGCTAATACCCTGAACGTATATAGGTGTGGCAACCTAGTGTTATAAACAATATTTCTAGATTCAAGAGTAACCAAGAACATAGTAAGTTTCATTTAAAACCGGATATTATGAAGTTATATAGTTCAAAACTACAAGTTTCGCAAGTTTATTATCCTAAGCCAAACGTCAAGCGAATGCTGAAAACCACATCCCGTTTTCAGCATTCGAAAAACTTTTTTTGTTAAAAATAGACAGTTTGCTTTGTTGAAAAGAGACCAGGAAGGAAAAAACGCAATTTTGGAAGACCTAACATAATTTTTCTTTGAGATCTTCGATTCATTTGCTTTTGATACCACCTGAATAATAATTCCCAGAACTTCCAATTTCTTCTCCTCACGTCTTCGTTAAATTTCTGCCTTAATTCGGATTCGGACCCCCGCACTAACTTTTTATCCCCCCCCCTGCCATCTTTAGCATGTGCATCCTGTAATTAACTCCTTCAGCAAGGTTGACATCATGGCGAAGTGGATAGCGAGCCGGATTGCTAAATTCAGCAGATAAGTTCGACTCCTCCGCAAGACAATCTTTGTCCTGCATAGTTAAGAAGATCGACATTTCTCTTTAGTGCGATAAGTGAACACTTTTTTTACATAGTTGAAAGTTTCAAAAATCCCGATAGATCAGTAGTCGCTAGCCCTATAATTCTCAAAAGCATAGCAGAGTGTTTTCGAATAGTCCAAAGAAATATTACAGGAAAGTAATGCGCAACTGCTTGGCATAAAGTGAAAAAGATACCTACTGATCTGAAATATTTTGGGAAAACAGATCCTACGAACAATTCGTTTTTTGCAAGTCGCAAAAAATACTTATTATTCTGAATAAACAAAAACATTAATATCTACCCTATAGGCATTAATACAAATACTACCGTAAACCAGGCTCAGATTTCAAAAAATGCCCTTTCTATTCAAACTAATATTTTCTATATTATTGTCAAGAAAGTACACAAATTATGTTCTAAGTTGTGTTAACCTTTCAACAGCAATTACACACACGGCCGCCGTTCTGCAAATCTGCAGAGTTGAAAGATCATTTGTCACTTTTTATAATTTTTCTAGATTGATGTGTTACAGCTTTTGAATGTAGTATTTTATCGTTTTGAGAACTAAAAACGCAACATATCCATTGCTATGGGATGAATCTCCCATGAGATATTATGGTATTTAAAAGTATTTAAAGTATTGTATTTCCTGTATCACTCGTATCACAATAGTAGTAGATTTCTTCGAGGCAGGGCTTCGGCCATTCATTCCGGAATCTT
>JAQGAV010003973.1:0-11260 GCA_034691345.1 Phasmarhabditis papillosa | reverse complement strand
AAACTTTTTATCTTTATCTTTATGTTTTTCTACTTACTTATCTCTTGACATTAGGAAAATTCTCATTCTTACTTATTTATATATATAAATTAGAGTATAATATTTGCAGTAATTTGTATACTTTATTTTTGTTTGTGAATAAAGTTTTGAGGGCTAAGAAAACTGGAGAAATTTCTATAGAAATTGTCGTGAAATGGATGGCTCTAGAACGAAGCTATCCAAAAAAATGGAAGAAATTAGCTAATTCAGCCTTAAATGAATCTCCCTGTGATCTCACGATTTTGAATAGATTCGATTATAAGTTTTTGGGGACAGGTCCATATTCATTTTAGAGCTACGTGTATTGTCGGTAGCAGATCTCTCGGGGCAGCCTCAAAATAAGGTCCGACTCCGAGACCGGGCCCGCCTCGGCCTCTGCCCGTTCCGGCCTTTTTAACTTGTGATTATTTCGGCCTTGGCCCGGCCCCGCCCGACCTTTTGAGAGGTCTGGTTGGTAGGACGTACAAGTTAAAAGTCTGAACACTCCATTGAAAACATTTAAATATATACAATAACTAATATAAGCTTTAGAAAATAAGTTAGTTTTCTTTTGATATTGAGTATTTCAATACTACTTCTTTCCCCCAATATAATATAAAGATGTAACGTATACAACTTGTCCTTTCACTATAAGTATAATACGTTTTAATTCATTTTCCATTTTTAAATTATAACCTATAAGATTTAGTACCTTTTCCACTAGCAGTTGATAGAGAGAAGTTGAATGTACCAGCAAGGCTGCAATCAACAACAGCAGGAGTAGGCGTATTACCATTTAATCCTTAAAATACAATAGTCGGATTCAAAAGTAATACCGCCATGTAATCTATTAGCAGGTATTTTACGCGCTCGCAACCTTAAGATTGCAAGTTTGCCTTCTTATTGTATTGATTTTGTATGCGATACTCAAAAGCTGTAGGAAATGGCAATAATCGTGAAATATTCATTTTATTAACAATTAGAAAAGGAAAAAAGTAGCAATTCTACTTGAACCGAGACAAAATATTTAGTCTATGGACTATATATTTATTACCGTTGTATAAAAATATATCTGATGGCTTACCTAGTGCTGCTAAGACTTGACTAGCAAGGGTTTGTGGTAGGGATATATATGGAGAGGAGGTGTCTAAGATTGCCTAAAATTATAATTTAAAGAATTTTATTATATGAGAAAACATGATTTATAAACTGGTCAATGAATTGTTTGTGGTACTTGGTGAACGCAGGTTTAACTATGGATAACAAGCAACAACTTATAGCACAGCTGGCAAATAACTGACCCCGGTCGGCCTAAATGACTTTTCCGGGCCTCGGCCCTTCGGCGCTACTCAAAACGCTTGAAGGTTAGGTTTTGTTTACATGGTTGTTATTGATTTCCTTAACAAACCTGTCTATTAGTTTGAGAATCAGTTACAACTTGTCCATTTAATGTCATTTGGAATCTCGTTGTAGTAAATTGATATATTGCTCGTTTAGTGTTTGGTACCGAATATGAAAAGTTGCAGTGAAGGGGATCGTAGTCTAAAAAAGTATAATATACAGGAGTGGCATGGGGCTCGTCATTAAACAAAATATCTCGGTCAGGCCCGGGCGTCCCGTGAAATTCGCACTTCTGCAGAAAATAATGGACTACTGGACATCACGGTACGGTATGCGGCGGTATACCAGTTGTCAGATATTTAAAAAATACCGTTATAGCGATATGAAGAAATTTTGAAAACACCTGTATACCGGTATATCGGTACTTTCTGAATTCCTTACCGAAACCCCACCCTAATCCGGGGCCCTTTTCGCGAACACTTCATAGAAAAAGTTTCCAAGAATAAAAACATTTGTTCTAATCAGCCTGTGGTCATGCTTTTGTCTTAGAAGCTGTTTCTGTTCGCTTGTTTGACTATTCTGATATTGATATGGATGTAAACATTTGTATTTTAGAGAACTCCCAAAGGGTTACTAGAAGAGTGTCAAAACACAGTGCCAGGAAGAATGGCCAAAAGTTGGCCCATCCTCGTCCTTTGCGAAGTCTGCTTCCCATTTTCTTTTTTAAAGTCTTGACTTACTTCCATAGTAAATAGCTCCTTCTGTACCATTATCCGATGTTTGCCATTGATCTTCTAACCATAATGTTATTACATTCTTGTTCCAAACATTAGCTAAAATGGTCGTAATATAATGATTTTACATAAATAGTCTTGTAAGTATAATATTTGTTTAGAGTTATTTCTTACATTTGTTTATTAAAACTTTTTGATCAAAGTTAACCATAGAAATATATACTAAATTCGCTAGTTATTCATTTTAACTTGGAACTTGGATATTGCGAGATTTCGTGGCAAAACCTACGTTGCTTGAAAATTTGATCGGGCAGAGCTTGACCCGCAGGTCCGGCAAGTCCAAGAACACCATCAATTCCAGCTGTGTTGGCAACAACACCGGAAATTTCTGTTGCCTAAAATATTGTTTCAGATATTGATTTTTATACCCTATTTTTAGCTTTATAGGAATTCCAGTCAATAACTAATCCATGAACGACTAGTTTGACAAAATTACTAGGAACAATCCCAGTGGTCATAGTATAGAAAAGTCCGGGTGGGTGCCCGGGCAGTTTTTGACTGTCCAAGCGGTGGAGAATTGTTGCCCGTGCAGACTAAAAACTGCAATGGCACCCACCCGCGGGGCCGGGCCAAGAAATATCAATCACGGAGTCCCTTCTTACCACAAAAGAATCTTAAGTAATTTTGATATTTGTATAAAGTTTCTTAAAAAAAGGGAATGTGGAATTTGCTATAAGATGTTGTTTTCAATTATCACCTACTTCAATCCAATCTGGTGTAGAAACGGTGGATTGTCCGCCAATGCTTCCGAGCTAAATCAAAACTATAATCCTATCCAAAACAAGAAAATAGTTAGTCTTATCGAATTATCTAATTTAAATTAATGATATATAATATTATCCTTATATTTAACTTACATAAACAACATCTGATACATAAGATCCTACAACTGCTCCAAGATGAGCCTGGTTAGAGTAATAATTTATGACTTCCTTATAGGTAGACGATGCATGACTAAAAAATTACATCAATTAAGCATTAGTACGAATTCGAGCTATTTTTAGAGAATAATAATAGAGTGTAGAGAGGCTGTTTTTGAGCTTTTTCGAAGCATTCCATTTCGAAGGTCCTTTTCTCTGTACAAAATCGCGCTTTTGAATCATGAACGTGCAATTTGCCTGTAAAGGCGTTAAAA
This sequence comes from Phasmarhabditis papillosa, assembly GCA_034691345.1. Classification (NCBI taxonomy): domain Eukaryota; kingdom Metazoa; phylum Nematoda; class Chromadorea; order Rhabditida; family Rhabditidae; genus Pellioditis; species Pellioditis papillosa. Next base: position 7,972 of record JAQGAV010003973.1, on the reverse strand, counting down.
GTTTTATAAATATGCAAGGGACATTTGATGTCAAGAGTAACAATTTTCTCTGAAAAGCATTGACCAAATCATTCAATTTTTACTCTTAAATCGCAAAAATTGTTACTCCATTGTTACTCTTGAATCAGACTATATTAAATATCGCTAGGCCAATTCTACAGTTTTGAGAATTCTTTGTGGTTAAATATATGTTCCACGGATGGGTCTTTAGTTGCTCTGCGCTCTTATAATTCGTCAGTAACAATATTTAGATGATAACAAAATTTGTACATAGCTTGGTCAAAGATAACAGAATAAACCGCAAGATGGGCTGCAAAAACCGCAGTATTTTGCGCATTATTTTAATATATAAAATGAAAAGAAGCGGCCTTGTGGACAAGACGGTCCTATATATATTACAGGACGCGAAGTAACCACTCAAAGACATGTTTTAACCTACGGATTGTATAAGTTCTTTCCATAACAGGGTGGAGAATCTAAAGAAAAAGTATTTGGAATTAAGTTGAAAGCCGATAAAAAGTTGTTTCTTCTTTTTGTTTATAATACCTATTATTACTTTAAACCATAAAGTGTACTTTCTGACTTTTTATTTTATCATGCTCAGAATTCATCTACCACTTCAGAACTTTTTAAGAAAAGCGGCAACTAGATCCTCGATTAGGAATGCGAATTTTATAGACCAGCCCGGGCCGGCCCGTTCTTTATCTCAAAAAAATTGGAAAATTCCATTCGTACCGCTTAATTCAAAACAAATACTTACTAATATTTGCACCAGTTGCATTAGAGTTACAGTTGACCGATGGAATCCATAAAAAGTTGCTCCAAGTATCAAGCTAGAATAAATATAATTTAATAAGATTCTTTAAAATCTGTAAGAGCAATGAGATCGTATCGGTACAAGTGACTGGGATTTGTTCGGTTATTAAAAACTCAGCCTAATCTCGTTAATGTGAAAGTTTTCTCATTTATGTTGACGCTTAATACAAATTTCAGCGTTTTTTTTGGCTATTTTCAAGAATCTTTGTTTTTTACCGACTCGGAACACCACTTGGTTTGTTTGTGCTTGGCTAAACCTCTGCCCTGCCCGAGTCAGACACGCTCATCTCTAATCTTATTGTTAGAAATAACATACCGCTAATGTAAAGGTTTGTCCAGGAGTTCCAACAGTTACATTTGTTACCCAAAAAGAAGTTCCAGGCACTCCATCAAGTTGGTAGAGCTGAACAAACAATCAATTTGTATAATAATACCATTTCTCTTTATTGGATATTAAATAAGCTAATTTGTTCATGTCTAAGGGATTTGGCTTCCGACAATACGAGTCAGCCTAACCAAGACCGATGGTCCTTTTCTCAAGCCTGTTTTGTATATGCAATACTGGAAGTGTATAGGTTATTTTCATTTTTTTCCAACTTAAATTTAAATTTAAGTTTACTTTCTAGGGTTGACTTACCACATCCGGTGCCTCTTTAACTACTCCGGTTGTTAGGATTTTAACTGGAATTGTAAAGGAATAGACTGCGGTGAGAAAACTCAATGTTATTAAGAATAGCTTCATCTTGACAGATTATAAATGAATGGTTTTGTCCATCTTTTATAGTAATAATTCTGTGGTCGCTGGCCAAAGATAAGAAAAAGTTGTGATTAAAATGATGACTTAAATTGAAACATCTATTTCAGTAAGAAGGCTGCGGTTGCCACATAAATGAATGATTTTACAACGTTATCGGTTAGAGCAAAATCAAGCACAAACAGCAAACTCAAAACGGAATTTTGGGGCTCAAGCGGGGTTTGACGAAGACGTGTTTGCTGGCTTCGGGCCGAGTTTAAGCACAAATAATAAACTGCGGGTGCTTTAGCCTAACGGGTGCTTTAGCCTAGTGGTTAGAGCAGTGGTTTCTGAATCCGTGAGGATCTGAGGCTGTGGGTTCGACTCTGCATAGTTGCAGAAGGTTTACTAGCAGCTTATATCCCATGTTTCGTGCACCCGATTATATGTTAGAAAGGAGACGTCTCTGCTCACAAGATTCCGGAATGAATGGCCGAAACCCTGCGCCGAAGAAATCTACAGTTAATGTGTGATATGTGCGATTACAGGAAATAAATCACTTTCTTAAAATATCGAGCTAGTCCTCGTTTCTTCATATCGAGCTGTATAACTCTACTCGACATTGTTTTTCACACAACAACATCTTCAGTTTTGCTCAGGCCCATACAATTAAGATATGTTTTATAAATATTAATGAATAATTGCAATATCATTTTACCAATAGAAAGTTCATACATCAATTGTTTGAAGCGGAACGACCCTTGCCTTACTTCATCAATTGATCCGGTATTGAGTTGCTACGTTGTTTAGCTATTTGTGTCATTTTCAGCTCGCATCTATACGTAAGTAATCTAATTTTATAATGTGAAATTGTCATGAAAAATACATCCTTAAGATAAGAAAATTGTAGTTAAAGACTGTAAGAATTGTAGTTAAAGCAAACTATATAGAAAGAAGAAGGCGGATCTAGTAATGATTTCTTTGAGTTAGAGATAGTAGGACTAGGAACAGGTCGACCAAGACTAATTTAAAAGTGTTTACAAAATACGACCCGTGAAATAATTAACCCCGGATGCTAATGGGATAGAATTAAAAAAACAAAATTTTTCAAATCATAAATCTACGTTAAACTACACCATATAGATTAATATACATTTTAAAGAATTTTTACGAAAAACGAGATCACAGATATTTGGAGCGAAGAGGTGAGACGAGGCAACCATAGGACGTGGGGTTTCATTGCACGGCAACCAGGGAGTGGAGGCGGCGAATCAGAACAAATTTGCAAGAATTCTTTGCAAGAAAGAGACTTCAAACATATGTATCGAAGAGGCAATATCAATTTTCACGGACAGCAACTTAAAATTAATGAATTATATTGAATTTAATCTCAATAAAAATAATCTAAATAACATAGTTGACTTTATTCTCTATGACAATAGATTTCACACCCTTAGGCAACATACTAAACTTAACTTGTTCGCATATTTACATAAGCAATACCACAGAAATCATATAACTAAAGAAAAGGTAAAAACACATATCTGGAAAGTTGAATATACAAGCAAAAATATAGATTTCATTAGACTGAATAAAATATTCAACAATGATGCTTTACGCGAAATTATTTATAATTCTAGTAATAAAAAATTATCTAATACCACAATAGTGTATAAATTAGAAACCCCTTTTTCACAAAAAGTTTTCAACTATAACTCCTTCCTAAAAAATCTCACGAAAACCAAAATTTCTAGTATAATCAGTAGCAATTGTAAATGCAATGATACCAATTACAAACAATTCATAGACCCCTACTATGGACATGTACTTACGGGAAATCTTGACTTAATAACCAATGTCGAACTTAAAAACATACTAGGAAAGGGTACTAAATATAGGATTAACAAACAGCACCCTGATTGGAAAAATAACATCATGCTTGACGTACAGTCACACCTCAAATTCATCTGTAATACATATAAACTTACACAGCAAGATATTAATACTGCTACAAGTTTAGTAAATAATAAAACCCATTCCTATTTAAATAGAAATCTCACTGATACCACAAATCTAATTACTTTAGATAGAGAAACAACCCTCTTACATAGTTTAAAAGAATTGCAAAAATATTTCATATTCACACCTATAGACAAAGCTAATTGTAATTACTCCATTATATGTAAAAAATTATATACACAAATAATGAATAACGAACTAGAATTTGACAACAGATCTAACAACAATCATACCTACAAGCTCACAGATTTAAACGAAATTGCAGTCATAACTGGTCATCGCAATAATACAATAAAAGAACTTAACATATGGAATGAGGAATATAATAAAATACCTCAAATTTACTGCATACCTAAATTCCACAAATATCCCGCAAAATTCCGATTTATTACTGGTGCTAAGACTAGTAGTTTAAAATTACTCTCTATGGAGCTTCAAGGGATACTAAAACATATAAAGAACCACTTTCGTAATTACTGCAACACAATCGAAAACAGGGACGGTACGAAATTATACTGGTCTATAGACAATAGCATGGAATGCCTTCAACATCTTAAGTCATTCAAAATCCACAATAAACAAATTTACTGTGCAGATTTTACAAACTTATTCACTAATCTTCCACATAAAACTATCTTACATTCCATCAATACCCTGTTGAACATATGTTTTAAAAACGCAGGTTCACCTTCAATGTATCTTGTAAAATCAAATTCACGATACTATTACTCACACGAACCCAAGGACAATAAACTTTCTTTCAAAAGAGAGGATATTCTTTTCATCCTAGAATTTATCCTTAAATGCAGTTATGCTAATTACGGGAATGAAATCTACCAACAAATAAATGGTATACCGCAAGGCAACAATGCATCCCCATTATTAGCAGACCTGACACTAACCGCTATGGAATATCAATATATCATTCAAAATAAACTAAACTTCAATACAAACAATTTCCTAGGATGCAGATATATGGACGATATTTTTCTACTTGTGGATAACATTAATATCACAAAAAACTGGCTATCGAACATATATCACAGTTCACTTAAGCTAGAACAAACTAATGATACATCCGATAGTGCTAACTTTTTGGACCTCAATATCACTATTAGAAACAATAACCTTATTTCAAAACTCTACAATAAAACAGATTCGTATAATTTCAGATTACAAAGGTATACACATAACTCGTCCTTAGTTAACTCAGGAATCATAAAATCTACTATTCATGGCGAAATTATAAGATATTATAGAGCTTGCACACATTTTATAGATTTTAAAAATAGATGTACCCAAATGGCTTCTACGTGTATATTTAACGGCTATAACAAACGCACTATCGAGACTATACTACTTAAGGTCATTATTAATAGTCCTGATATACGACACAAATATAAACTACATAAATCACTAGACGCTATCAGGAAACTTTGTAAACATATCATCGGAAATAACTCCTATAATCCTTTGTAACATACTCATATATATATATATACATAGCTTTATTCATTTTAATAAGCATTACAACCAACTCAATCTACATGCAATTATCATACTTAAAACAAAACAAATTAGTCACGGATAAAACTAGTCAGTATTAATTTCACGCTACATTCATTCTTTTCCCATTGCCTTGGATATCTTCAACATTTGGCCTCTTCACTCCTACAGTACGCACAGCTGCTTCAGTTGTAGGATTCTCCTTTCTCACATCCTTGTTTACAGAAGTCCCCGGGGTCAAATCTCCATATTCTTTTCGCAGCTCAATCAGATTCCTCCACTTAAAATTATAATTCAATACCACTATATTAGAAAAAGATATACCTTACCACCCTTGCTGCCTACTCGAATTTTAAAATTCATATGAGATACTGTCACCATCGTCGCATTTCCCAGCTTGATCCTTAACAACTTGGCGTAATCCTGAGCTTCCTTCCTAGTAATCTTCTCATCTCCAGTTAAAGGCCTACCAAAGCGCACCTGGCAACCGTGATCCTTTAATAGTAACCAACTTCATCTCTTTAGCTCATATATACCTTACCTTATTATATTTCTGCAAAGGCGAACCGAATCCCTGAAGTAAGACATTTACTTGCTCTTGGAATGAACGGATAAGAGTGATACGAACTACTGGAGATCCATCCTTGTCCATTCCGGCATATACTGCATTGAGGATCTTGGATTCAACCTCCTCCAACCTAATACATAATTTATTAAACCCCAACTAATTACATACTCACCCCATCACTTCCCGGAAAAATCTCAAAGTAAATTTCCAAACTCCTTCATTAGGGGACTCCTTCTTAAAGCCCTTCACATTATACTATAAAGAATTCAGATATACACAAAAAACATATACCTACTGCATTGGAATTAGCATTCTTCTCTAGGTGATTTACTCGGCGATCCAACTCCCTCATTAGAACGGCATCATTCTTTACTGATTGCACAGACGGCAAAGGAAATACAAGTAACCCAGGAGAAGGGAAGTTGGCTGCTTGAGCTTCTCCGGAAGACTCACCTCCACACAGCTGTTTACTAAAAAAATAACATTAAATACACATCACATTACCTAACATACTCAAAAACTGATTCCTCTTCATGCGATAGCGTTGCAGGGCTCTCCTGTCCGGACGACATGACTACCAACTGACTGCTACGTAGGTATACACTTATATGAACACCTATACCTCATCCTTTATACTCGCTCGAATACGTGATTATGTTAAGTGAGTGAGTACACCAGAGGATGAATGTATTATTATTATTATTATTCTGGATTGACCAATCGAGCTCATTGCCGGATTCATTCGAAACCTTTCATCTATTTCGCTGCTGATCTGCCTCTTGATCTTGTTTCGTTTTTTTTAAATCGAGTAACTCGAGCAAAAAAGGGGCTACTTACTCGAAACGCTGTAAATAACAAAAATCGAGTAACTCGATATGGATCCTTGTTGGCTGTCGAATTAGAATACCAGAACTTAATGGAAAACTTCAAAACGAACTCACGTTAAAATCGAAGTTGAACCAGAAACCCCAATGAAAAACTAAACTCCTAGGAGCGGAATATTTTGAGGGTTCGGGTCAAATAATAGTATTTCCCATGTTATCGATTGTTCTAGAACACCGACGGGTGTCAGAAATTTCATACTTATTCAGTCTCTATATAAAGTTGTGGAATAATTGGATTAGCCATTAACAGTTGACAATTCTTTACCGAGTACACGGTTCTATTTTGAGTGTTTCTTATGGCAAGCAAACCTTTAAAGCGCTCTCAATTTATCAGTATTCATATCTTTTCTACCGTAAGTTACACAGTCAATAACACAATAATATAAGTTTATTACGAGTTCACAAAACAAAATTTCAATTGAACAAAATGTTTTCAAATCCATGAATTCCATAAAAGTTGTTTTCTTCTTGTAGGATCAGTTTCCTCTGAATCCTTGTGTAGAGTGAAGGTTTCTCGTCTTCATTGGGTAAGAGTCCTAGCTTACGAATCTTAATACCACTATCAGAATTACTCCAAGTAATAACCCAGCCACTAGGGTGAACAGACATCGTTTCTCCACTGAAATGAAATGTTAGATGACCCGAAGTTTTATATCTAAACCAGTTTAATATACCCTGCAAATACAAAATTGGTGTAGAACACGAAATAATGTCCAACTTTGATAATTTCAATGGCTACAGTAATAATTTAATAATATTGGGTGTTAAACAAATTACTGAATTTTTACCGAATTCATAGCCTCACCATAATTTTCCAATCTATGTATTATATTCCATCTGTGCTAAACAAAATCAACTAACCTTCTAAGCATTGCTTTTATTATGTTGACATTCTGTTCGCCTTTTCGAAACGAAAAAAAGAATACGCGTTGTACTCCTCCAACATAAACATCGTACTATAATACAAAAGTTAACTATGTGTTGTATCAGGAGATTCGAAACCTTTAAAGGCACGGTTTACCCAAATTTTTTTACTAATTTTCATTGCTTTAAATGATAGATACTTATTACTTACTTTTATTTACTGAATTCATATAAGAAAATCGAAATTCAATAAATCAATATAGTCTGTAACGAGAAAAAGGCTGCAAGGTGCGATGTTAAACGGGGGCTTTCGCAATTACGTATTTTGGTTTTAACAAATTAAACCATCGCACAAAGACGCCGTGATATTTTTTTAATTGAGCAATTTCTGCAAGCCTTTATAACACCGCCCGCACCTTGCAGCCTTTTTCTTGTTACAGACTATAGTAACAAACTTATGAGCATTGCAAAATATTGAAAGTGAACGGGATCGAGCATCGATGCCCGAAACCCGCTCCCACAACAGTTTACAAAAGTCGAAAACTACAAGCAAATTTGAAAAACCAAAAACATTTTTACCAT
>JAQGAV010003972.1:0-11261 GCA_034691345.1 Phasmarhabditis papillosa | reverse complement strand
TCGAACCCACAGCCTCAGATCCTCTCGGATTCAGAGACCGCTGCTCTAACCACTAGGCTAAAGCACCCGCTTTAGTATAAACTTTGAGTTTAGTATAAACTTCAATATCCATATCTGGAACTGCTCAATATTCATAATGAACCTTATCCAACTTATAGTTCCCAGCACTATTCTTGATTACGTTGACATGTTTACTATCACCTAACTGCGGTCTTACTCGTGATTCTCGAAATTTGATCGATTGTGTTTTGGATTTCTTTCTTTAAGATTTTCGTGTTTACGATTTACTACAATTTGTTATCGTTCACATCGAATTAGAAAAACTGTAAGGGAAAGGATAAGGACTGGGAAATGTAAATCAATTGGTCTTTTGGATAAAAATAGATTTAAGTTATTTATAATGAAATGGAAACTATAGTCCGATAAAAGAATAATATTGGAGCTTGGAAAAAAAATCCACTTGACTCTGAAAGTTTTCGAAAAACGAAATTATACACAAAATTACCTGAAAATACGCAAGTAACAGTCCATTATTACTCTTTAGTCAGACTATAACTTAATAGCGCATCGGTATCTTATAATAAACTGGACACTTTCAGGTCAAGAACCTCGGCTCGGAACGTCTTCTTATCCCAGAAAAGGTGAGCCTTCTAAAACAACACATTTATATAAAACATTCAAAGAATTTTTTCTGGAAGTAATGCAATAGGTATAGACATATTTTATAGAAATCATATGCATTTTGTATAACTACATGTAAACAACAAACAAAATAAATTTATCTCAAACCTTCCATTTTCAGAAAATCGTTGTTGTGAAAATGGCACCATTAAGGAGATGTTACATTTTATCAACCAGAGAACATGTAAGTTTTTTTGTATCCACTGATAATTTTCTATTGTAAAAACTATCGAATAGAAGAATCATTACTAATCATTATGGTTGAAACATTTGAGAAACCTATAAGTTATATCAGGTTACAATGGAAAACCATCAAACGCATACAATACTCAATTTTTTGAAATAATATTAGGGTTGATATTAAAGTGTGCTGTTCTGAAATGTTAATTTCAGTTAACCTCTTCCCCGGAAATTCAGAAGTTCAGAATCGTGGAGGAATCCCTGGGTGAAGCACTGCTGAATCATCTTGCTGGTCAACCAGCGGTGGACCTCTGCAAGGGATACAAAACGTTTATTCTTACCAAATCGGAATAAACAAACACATTAACAAGGTTCGTTGATGTTTTAAATAAGGGATAGAGTAATTTCATAGAGAATCTTCCTATGAATTTTAAGAAGATAATGTATAATCTGCATTAAGTTCTCAGCGTTTCCCGATAGCTTTGTTTCCGGCACAGTATTCTGCGAAACTGCTGTGTTGTAAAAAATGATTAGAAAATTTGTGGATTGATTGCAAAATTGGTAGATAGGAGTTATTCCTTAAAAGGAATACTCCCTTTTATTGAGCGCCGCATCGCTCGAGGATACTTCGCTGGATACCTTGCTGTTGATACGAACTATAGTGTTCCCATTAACATTTTGACTACGTGGGACCCCGGTTTCACTGTAATTATTTTGCGGTATCCACCCAACAGATTTTTCAATCAAAACTCATACTTTGAAAGCTTATATTCAAATCAGTGGGGACTATAATTCGCAATTACATGAATCCTAGCAGATATTTCATTTGTTTAACTCGATTTTTCAGGTACGGTAGTTGATCTCATATTCCCTGTACATACACTGCTCAATCATACAATTAACACCTCGATCTTTCACAAAATTTCTACTTTTTTAATCAAACTTTGTTTAGCTTTTAAGTTTGTTAGATATTCAAATCATATATTCACGTTGCTTTACTGTACAGTTGTTATTCACGTTAGAATTAACTCGATAATAAAACTTTCTGATCTGATTTTTACAATACTGTTGAAATCTATTCGTTTTCATTTGCAACAAGTGAAAAGGTTGATCAATGATTCAACAATTGAAATGTTTCAATTATGTATATGTTCTTATCAAACCTTTCGTATCAATGAAGGTTGCCAGTAATTTACATCGTGAAATTTAGCAATATTTTATTATGTTGATTTAGCTTTATTATACTAATCTATATTTTCTTAGTGTTTATATTTTCTTATCATCTGTCACTCAGCATTTGGGCATGCATGTAGGAAGCGGATCGCTGCAATTAATCAACTTGTAGGCATTCAAACAAGAATCTTGCAACTTGTTAGTTTTCTTCTATTTCAAGCTTTACAAGATCTGAATATTGCTTTTGCAACCTATTGCAGTGATTGATTGGAGTTACTAAACTATTGTCTTACTTATCCTTGAGAATTTATGGTCGACGGATAACTTGCTTGCAGGTAAAGGGCTGCGAGTATTGCGTTGGAGCGCTAATCCGGTTGGGTTTCAGTCTATTACCCTTTAGTATCCGCGCTCCTCTGCAAAACTAACCCATTACCCCTGCAAGCAATTCGTCCGACGACTATAGTGCTATGAAGTCCCACTTCCCATGGTTCCCTCGTCTCACTTCTTTGCTCCAAACCTCTGTGATCTCCTGTTTTGTAAAAATGAACAAACAAACATCTTACCAACAGAATGGATTGTTTGACCATGGTGCAGGCACTGGGCACGGTCTCGGCAGAAGCTTACAAACTTCCCCGGGTGGGCAGCAATGACCATCACAAGTTGGTGGAGGAGGACAGGTTGGTCTGGGAAGTGAAGGGGTTGGATCATCAACGCAAGTTGGTACAGGATTACTGAAACGGATATTGTTGATTTTCAGGTAAAATTGAGACAATATCAGTTTAGGTTGTTGTACTCAAATTTTCTTTACAAAACAAGAATTGTAGTGATTTGTATGTGTCATCTCCATTGTTTCTTCTTATGTTCAATATACTATTATAATTATATTCGCTATTTATTTGAGGAATTTATGACTGACCACTACTAAAGTTTTCAAAATAACTGATTTGCTGAATGACTGATTAATTTGTTATTAAATAAAATAAAGTCGGTCAGTTATATTCATATGCTAACCAATTCTTGCATATAGTATGTTACACAACATATACCGATTACAAAACCTGCAATCAATATCTAACAAGGCTAGTTCTAACAAATAGAGCCACCGGTGCCGAGTTTGACATATATAGTTTATCAAGCAAGGTTCGAGCTAGGGTTCCCGCTAGTATCATTGGGTAAAGCAGTGTTATATAATAATGAATGAATATTGTTGTAGAGAGAATGTCTTCTTCAAACGTTCATCTATTTTTGGATAACACCTGCTCACTCAAAGGTATGGGGCTGGAAACCCAGTTCGGAGAATAAAATATTTTAGGAATATTTTAGCCGGCAGCCAATTTTCCGTAAAATAGTTCTATTGTCAGAATAGAAAGTCTAAAACGAACTAGCATACAGGGCATGAGCACGGAGGTGGTGGAGCACATTGCCGGTCTACCAATTCACAGTGTTGGCCAGGATGACATACTGTGTTACAGCAGTCTGGGAAATCACACCACGGCTGAGCAAGAGCATATCAGGGCAGATTTTTGGTGGCATACCGTATGCAATAGTAAAAATAACAGGTAGAACAAGGTAGTACATCTGAAGAAATTCAATCATTTGTACGTTGTCTTCTTTCATTGTTATATGTAACAAGCCCGTGATTGTCAGCGCCGAGAGTACTAATGGAGTGTAACTTGGTGTTTTTAGAATTTTTAACACCGGACCTGCATGCAAACTGCATGCGCGTACTTGCAAACTATAATATTGAACGAAGAGTAGCCGCCGGATTTTGGTGCGGCAAAAAGGCTCAGGCCAGCGTTGAATTCTTTACACTCCATCATTACTCTTGGTGCTGACTATACCTAGGCTTTGGTTTTACTATAATCTTGTTCAAAATAAAAGAATCCATTTTTTCTCCGTTATTTTTATCAGAATTTTACGTATTTTGCACACTTTGAATGAAAAAGTGGTGGTTCGAAATCTAGCTTTCAATTTGTTAAAACGGCCTCTCTACTTTCGAGATCGACTATAATAATAGTTAGGGACAATAGTCTGTTCGAGTTGGTACAATATGCAACAGCTTCCGTCCGGGGCCAACTGTTTGAAAAAACGAACCCCGCACGACCCGGAGATTTTTTTCGCTTACCTGTCTGGCTGCCCACCTAGACAAGGCAAGAACACTTGCAATGATTGAGAACATAAGTAGCGAAAAGGTGGTTTTGGCAGACGTATAGGTAGATTGTATAGGTACCAACATAGGTAGTAGAATATTTAGTATATTCATACCATTCATTATTGGATAGAACTATTGTCACGAGTTCAAGCCATTATACTTTACATGCATTGTATAGATTGGTTTACTGGATAGAGCTCCACATCTCGAGAAAAGGCCGCCCGGGGTGAATTTTTAAAGTAAATTTTACTCAAAGTTAGGAGAATTCCACTAACCTAATGGAATTCTTGATTCGTAAAAGTAGTCATGTTATCTTATAAGTTCAACTTATATTTTTCATTTCCCGAAAAATAGGTTTGCAAATGGTTTGTTTTGGCGCTAACTAATTAGTAACTACTTTAACTAAGTGCAGTATTATTGATAAAGCTATAATTAACAGTTGTACGTAATGTTTTGCAGACGTGGCCAATTAGTTGTGAGTACAAAAAAATTCTGACAATTTGGATGTATTTTATGTGATATCATAATATTTCTTCGTATCTGAAAATATAATTGGGCCGCATTTGCTCTGCCTTGAATTAGAGTTGACCATTTAAGTTTTTTAGGAAAACCGATTTCTTACTTTTATACTAGTGTGAGAATAGACCGAGCGACTCTTTATCGGCCCGAAGCGATAATTCAAAGATCGGGAGAATGATTTAATTAGGTTTTTTTCTTCTTCATTGTTTGTCCAAACAAGTGGAAGTAAACAACAACTTACAAAACCTCCCGAGCCCCCACCCAATCATTAACATTTAATCTAGCAGATAACTTTGTGTGCGATTTTGATTTCATTGATTTTCGATTTAAAAGCTTTCCTTTCCAAAGTAACAAGATAAACTTAAATTTTATATATTAAACCAATTAATCTACAACGTTGCGTCTGAAAAAACACAACAAGAGGAATAGGATATACGCCATTCATCTGGGTTTGCTCCTGATTTATGTTTTAGTTGTAATTGGTTTTTTAATTAAATATTTGAATTATGTTTCTGGATGTCCCCGGTTCAAGCAAAAGAATACGGAGCCACTAAGCGCGTTCATTGTCAAAAATGTTCTCGAAGAAGCAATTTATCTGGTGATGATAACAATTGTAGCGAGAGAGGAGTTGTCACCGATTCCCTATAATCCAAAACCTGGAGATACCTTGGTCAATTTTTGTCAATACGAGGGGTTGCAAAGAAGTTGAACTGACGTGGGTAGTACAGACCCTCCAGCGGGCCGGGTCGGGCCCGGCCCAATTATTTATTTTACACTCACGGCCTGAAAAAAGATCGGCGGCCGCAGGGCCCAAGTTGGATGGTCTGGGGTAGTAAGTAAGTCAACCGAATTGGCTAGATATTTCAAGATTTAACTGATTATGAGGTGAAAATTGGCCAGTTGGACTCCATAGAATACATAGAAGTCTCTTGGGTTTGTTGTTAATCTTATCTCAAATACTATGTGTGAACACTTGGACAGGAGGAAAACAGGATTCTGATATACATATATACTTAAACGACACGGGCCTTCTTTGAGAGGTCTGATATGTACCAAGTCTCCAGCGGAATTGTGTTGAATATATGCCAAATAACTTACGGCATTCCACGAATACGGGTTCTCAAACCGTGATTTCCCACCCTGGCGGGCATAGAACGAACTTTTTTAAAATTATACTTTTTAAAAAAAATTTCTAGGAAGAATTATTAATCGATATATGTAGGTAGGACTAATTGCAGATGTTGTTTTTTGCCTTAGACTATCTTTTCTTTCGTCCATTAACATAAAGTTCATTAAAATCTATATTTTGACTGCTTTTTTACTCACATAACCCAAGCCGGCCCCGGCCCCGGCAGGCTGGAGGGTCTCAGTTTAACAGCTCTGTTTGAAAATATAGCGTACGAATATTGATATACTGAGCGTCGTTAGGTAGAATTTTTGAAATAAACACTTTGAAATGACTATGTTTTCAGTTACCCAAATGCTTTTCCGACCTCAGATCGGATGTAACCTGGTTATATACCGACATGTATCTAGAACAACTAAGGCATTCCAGAAGGGTCAGAACGAAGCGTTCGCAATTGTGTCAGCAATGTTCTCCATACTAAATATTGTTTATTCATTTTACGAAACATGAGATCACAGATATTTGGAGGATGAAGTGAGAAGGAGGGACCATATGGAGCCAAGACTCCATTGTACAGCAGCGGCGGATTACAAATTTGCAAGAATTCTTTCTTCGGGGCGGTTTCGAAACACCGACCTCGAGATTATGAGAGCTTCTAACCACTGGGCCAATCCGCCCCCCCCCCCCATTACACAAACTTTTGTTGTATTGTATCATAATTGAACATACATAAGAAACAATCGTAGCACGTCGGATAGAAGTCGGAAGTTTACAATTAGTCAACGCTTCAATGTACTCCTGATCACTCAGATTGTGCAGAATTCTACACTCTTCGAGCTTTCATTCCATGTATTCCTGTATTTCGTGTTAATCTCGCCTAACGAGTTAACATGTTTGGTTGTTTGTTGTTTAAAACCTCATTCCGTTGCAATAAATGTTAAATTGTGCGGTTTCGTTGTTCTTATTCCTCTATTCCATTAAGTACGCTGCTTATGGTTTAGATCTATAACTACTCCTAATACGTGTTATTCTGTGAGCAATCCCTAGCAGTTTAGTACACAGGTTAACTATATATCTTGTAATTAGAGACAAAGTTCTTTTCAGCAACATAACACTGTTTTGAGGCACATTAAGTTTAATTTCATGGAAAAGGTTTTAAATCTGAAGATTCTAAAGTATATTTCAATTGAAAGTTAGTTTTGAATCTTCCTTATTGTTAGTTACTATTCTAGGTAGAGCGTGTCAAGTTAGCTATCCCACAATTTGGCAAATTGGAAATTTCTTGTTTGCTTTAGCCTGTCTGTATTGCCTCGTCTATTTTATACATTTCCATTAATGACAATTCTATTTTTGGGGTTGCTTAAAGTTAATAATTCATTTGTAAATTATAATTCTCAGCTTCAATAGTAGGGATCACAGCGAGGTGTGGTGGATTGCATAGGTTATATTTTTCAAGCTACTCGAAATTTCAAGTTTTTTCAAGTCTGATAGATGCAGTATCTTCTAGAACTTTTGTTGCACTAATTTTATTCAAACCAAGGCAAACTAAAACACTTTTTTGGCTGATAGTATGGCCAATCGAACTTCCAGTTTGGGTAACTTTTAATTTAATCTCTACCATCCTTTCGCACTCTTACCTTGAGAACCCTCATCTGACTATGAGTAGTCATCCCTACAACAGGTCCAATATTTTTTCATCCTAACCCAAACTGCGCATTCTAAATACTTTGCCTCCTTCAATCTACCTAAACGCGACAAATACTATATATTTGAATATATGTGTAATTGGCCAGGCCTGTGCTGGCATCGCCTGAGGTTTTTTGCTCAGGCCAGGTCAGCTTAACAGCTCTGTTTGAATATATAGCGTATGAATAGTGATATACTGAGCGTCATTAGGTAGAGTTTTCAGAATAAACAATTATTTTTCTTTTAAAAGATTGAGCAGAGTCAATCTAGACGTGACGTGTCTTCCTCTATCCCCCTAACTTAGGATTCATCTTAGGGGCCCTAAGGTGAATTCATTTTGAATATGATATTCCCAATGACAGATGAACCTTTCGAATAAATCTCTTTGGCTGGAATCTAACCTGCAACCTTCCGTTTAGCGAAGGAGCGTTCTAACCACTGAGCTACCTAAGCATCGTTCGTCGTTGGGTTTCTAGACACTAAGAATACCGATTTCTAACTTTTATGCGAGGGTGAGAATAGACCGAGCCACTATTTTTCGATTTAAAAGCTTTCCTTTCCAAAGTAACAAGATAATCCCAAATTTTATAAATTAAACCAATTAAGCTACAACGTTGCGTCTGAACAAAACACAACAAGAGGAATGGGATATACGCCATTCATCTGGTTTGCTCCAGATTTATGTTTCCTTTGTAATTGGTTTTTTAATTAAATATTTGAAATATGCTTCTGGATGTCCCCGGTTCAAGCATAAGTATACGGAGCCACCAAGCGCGTTCATTGTCAAAAATGTTCTCGAAGATGTTTACACTGACAATTTATCTGGTGATGATAACTGTTGTAGCGAGCGAGTTGGCAACGATTCCCTATGCTCTAAAACGTGGAGACACCTTGGTCATCATATATTCATATGTATCTGGAAAGTAAGTTTGGTTAAGCAGGGGACGTCAAAATATAATTTCTCTGCCCGAGCCGACTTGCTCAAAGTTGGCCCGAAGCGCGGCCCGTTATCACTTCTGCTTGGTTTTGTTTTAAACAGAGACTTTTAAACAGTTTGTTTTAAACACTCTGAATTTTAATCCACTAATTTTCACCCGCTTACAATCTAAACCCTTATATATAACAAGTTGTTGGCTTCTTTGTAACATTTAGTGTGCACTAAACATAGGCAAATCAGCGTTGAAGTGGCGGACCCTCAGCCTCAAAACCTCACGAATTCAGAGGACACTGCCATAATCATTAGATTAAACGACATATAAGGGGGGGGGGGTTTCATGTTGATTTCACAATGAATAGCTTTAGATTTTAAGAAGGTTTTTGGTTTTTTATTTAGTTTCCTAGTTAACGAGTTTTTATTAATTATACAATTGCATCTAACTTTATTTTTTCCAAATTTTCGAAATTGCATATCTGTAATTTCTAGCGCTGATGACGTCATAAATGCAATGCCGCGACAAAAATGGTCATAAATCAGCTCAAACTTAATATTTTTTCGAATGCAAAAGGATATACTTGCTAGTAACCACAAGCGCTCCCTATTGAAACATTAAATAAAAATAAATTATGTTTGGGACACAAATTAAGGCCGAAAATGTGGTTTCACGCCAAATTGAGAAATTCGCCAATATTCTTTTGAAATCCAATTCAGCAGTACAATTTCATGCATAAAACATGATTTGTGTATGGAAGAGTCAACTTTTTCGATCGATTTTGTGAAGAAAACTAATATCGTCGAATTATAGGATAGGCAATAAAGCCCCCTCTAAGTCAATTTAAAGGTTACCATACCACGTTAGAGATTCTTTTTTGGAAGTAGCTTTCTTTGTTCTGTGGGCACAAATAGAGAATAGAATAAGCAAATAGAAAAAGACTTGGTCCATATATTTTTAGAAGCAGAAACTATATTTTTGATCGTTGTTTAACTGTTTACCTGAAATAAATAAAACATATATTGATTTAAGAAATGAAAGGTATCTTCTAACGACGAACGGTATAGACAACGAGGATTCTTTGGTCTTTGTGTTGGTTGTATTCCACAACATGGTTTGTTTATAAAACACATTATTGTTTTCTTTGAAATTAAACCACCTTAACTACCATTTCTCATTCGGAAATATAATTTTCAGTCATTGTTTGGCATTATCGCTTAGTTAACTATAATTATCAAAAAAATTACAAAGTTAGACACTTTTAAAAATGCCTTCGCTTGCTGGATTTGATAATTACAAATGACAGAGAAACGTTTGGAAAATGTGCCTTGGACGACACTCGGACCCGCGACGTTTCGTTTACCGGACGAGTGCTCCAACCACTGGGAACTTAGAATACCGAGTTCTAATTCGCTGTTCCTTTTCGGGCATAACGGGTCAGGCTCGTACCTTCCGTCCAAAAAATGGTTTGTCTACTAGCCACTTGAGTGGGTGTATTGGACATTATTTTTAGTTGTTTAAGAACATTATTTTATTTGAGTTCACTTTTGAATACCGCAAGCAAATTCCACCAAAGAACGATTTGTTTTCCTATTCATTTTAAATTTAGCTGTTTCTAAATACACCGGACCTTGATGCCAACAAAAAGTGTCACCCAAAATATATTCGACTGGAAAAAGGAACTATTCAACTTCACAATATAGCTGTTATAGGAATTCAAGACAATACTTATAATGTGAGTTTAAAAACAAAATGGATAATACAGGCTGTGCACTGCTTAATAGTTACCTTCAATAATAGGGTAACATAACATAGCTAAGGATCTTGATTTCTGGAATTTTCGATCCGTAAAATTTGAACTTGTTTTGGCATTCTATGTTTTCTCGCGAAAACCCAACAAGGGTAAGTCGAAGAAGGGTATTTGTATCCTAACGGTGTACTATGCACTAGATATAGGCAGTTAGACTAGTTTGAAACATCTGAACACTTGTGCACAGCTAGTCATTTTTGTCCTGCCGCAATTTTGGGTGAAAAGTAGATTAAGTAGAAAGAATGGATAATTGGGTCCCCCGGTACGACAATATTGCTTAAGACAGCTTTTTACCGTATTTATGATCTTTTCATTTCATTTTTTCACTATAAAATGTATCTAGTGGCACGTGATATCGAAGAAAAACATATCATTGAAGAAATCTATCGCTATATCTGGAAACCCCAAAATAAGCCCTTGCGAGTAAAAGCACACTCGCAGTTTTTGGCAGCACGCCAGATTGGACGGTTCCGTTCGCAGTGTGTTCCGAGCCGAGCTTCATTCGTTACAAAAGTAGATTTATATATATTTTAGGTTAAATTTAATAATGTGTCTGTCGGTTATACAACTCTGGAACAAGTCATATAATGGTATGCAAGCGTGTACCTAGTCAAGTCATACCTTAGTTTCTTTAATGGAATCCAACTCATTTTCTTTAAATCATATATTTTATCATTGTATTGTCATGATTGTATGTTCCATTTTTAGCTGACAAAGTTAATAATCATATAACTTCTATATAACTTTTTTTCTGTGTTTTAATGGTCTGGTAAACAAATAAATTATTCTATTCCATTTTATTCTCTTTTCAGCACTCTAAAAGACTTAGTTTCTCAGAAAACCTACTTGGGTCCTATAAATCCTCTGCTGGCTTTAAACAGTACTTGCGAGTTGTATGAGCTTTTATCACTGAAGCAGCCGTTGCCAATAGCCATACCCTAAAACTAATTATAATATTAATTAAGATAGAGATGCGGGGGGGGGGTTACGATTTTACAGTTCATT
>JAQGAV010003971.1:0-11261 GCA_034691345.1 Phasmarhabditis papillosa | reverse complement strand
GATTTCAAGAAAATATGAGCAAGAGTAAGAAACAATTGAATTGTAAACTTCAATACGATGGCAAATGAATAAAAATATAGGGTATTGATTCATTAAGGTTTTATTTTTTATAACAAAAAGATATTGGCTATTAATCCCAAAGAAAGAATTTACACAGTAAATCTACGGTTCGATATAACAAATTAAATTGTTAATTTATTAAAATTGCAATCTTTATTAAACGGTTCAACGAAAAGTTGACAAAACTAAGCAAACAGGCAGTGTTGAAATGCTATGACTCATACATGTGTGTGCAAACGCGATAAGGAAACCAATGCCGTGCGAATAATGGCATTTTACAATTTAAATATGTTTAACATAATATGTTAGTTCTTTAGTCTAGTGTTTAGAACAGCAATCGTCTCGGAATCCGCTGGAATGTAACGCAGTGGGTTCAACTCCACAATACTCCTCTTCTTAACTCCTTAGAATCAGTAGCTGCATAAGGCTTCGGAAACTGGCAGCTTATTTATCCCATGTTTCTTGTACTGTCGTTTTTATAATGTATACTTACCCCTCCTTTAAACCGCGATGTAAACCAACAATTTCTATAGTAGAATCTTGAAACTACTTGTACAAAAAGTGTTAGTCATCTTTACAAAAATAGACATTTTCTTTTTTTGTCTGACAGTTAAAGGCTCGTTGCCTAAAAAATAAAGTTTATTCCTCAATGAAAACAAGAGGTTCTTTATAAAATCAATAAATCATTCGAAACAGATTTTCTGAAATACAAAAAGATTATTATTCCGATATAAATAATTGAAATACTGTATAGGTTACACCAGTAGTTTCTCTCTTAGAACGCAGCACCAGTGAACATATGACGGAGCAGAGATATAGGGTTCTTGGTAATCGCCAGTGTCCGTCTTTCTTGCATCACTGGATCCGGTGCCCTACTTAGGCTTACATCCAACGGGGTGCCCGGCTCGGCCCGGCCCATACTAGAATATTACCTTTATTCCTTGTGTTCACGAGCGGGTCCGCTAAAAATTTTACTGCCCGGATCGAATAATCTCCAAATGAGGAGCGTTAAAGATCTGCCCCTGTAGCCGATGTGAAGGCTAGGATTTCTAACAATAAGTTTTGTCGCCAGTGTTTATGCATAATTAACATGAAATGAATTGGACTAAACATTTATTTGAAACATTAAACTTCGTACACGACAGAATCGTTATATTTCAAACATCGTTAGGCTGCGCATCATCGTTCATTTGCAACTGTGGATTAATGGTTCTGAAGGAACGAGTCCATCAAATGCCTGCGTGAATCTTGAGTTCGGAAGACTAAATAATAGATTCTGAACTTTACAAAACTGCTGGTTATTTAAAGAAACCAAGTGGCGATGCCCGACCTGATGTTAGATATAGTATATGGTCGGCTGACTAACCGTTTGCAGCTAAAGGTCTGATAAATTTGAATGAGAGCACAGATTTGCCCTAATTGTCCTAATAAGATCTAATAAATTTGCAGTTCGTACCGTAACCCCTTGCAAGCAATTAGTCCACCGACTATATAATGTATAAGTTAACTAGTATATAGTCTGTACCAAAAAATAGCCTTTCAGCACAATATATATCTTGCGAAGATGATTATGAATAGAAAATTGGTGGTTTGGAAATCTTTTCCTCAAAAGCACATACTTAGCTCTTGATTCATACAATACCTCTCAGAGCCCATCCCGGCCCATTTGAGAAGTCCGATTCATACTATCAGACTACTAAAGTATTTTATAAGTATATAAATACTTCTAAAGAAAATAGGTAATTTAAAAATACCCGAATGGTTCTCATCTCCCACTTACTCGTTATTTACTTCTCCATCGATTGTTCGTTCGGCATCAATTATAAGGTGAATAGACGTGACAACCTTATGGTGTAGTACAATTAGAATAACATAGCAAACACAAAGAGTTGTAGAAAGCATAATTCCATTAATGCTGCCTAAAATATTACTAAATATTCCTGACTCTAGGATTTTACACTTACGAAAGTCGAACATCAGCATGATATTCGAAAGAATGATCAATACTGCAGACGTTATCTAGAAATAAAGTAATATAGTTATATTATATACATATATAGTTTAAATCAAGTTCTCACTTTTCCGAGCAGTATTCTGTAGAGAGGCGGTCTTATATGAACATCTACTATTGAACAAAATTCCTTCAGAATAACGCCTCTCTTTTGACTTCTGCGCTAGAAACGTGGCTCTTAATTTTCTGACTTTTCTGTCTTGAGTTAGTCTTTGAAGGAACCATGCCAACCTGCATCAGCATATAATGAAGAGACAATCTTGGTTCCGGTCTGGGGTTCTTCAGATAAAGGAATGCACCAATGGAGCTGACAACCGCTCCAATGTACAGATAGTTAATGGCCAAGAAGTTTCCATTATGGTTATAGGAAAATGCCATAGGTATAATGCAATTGAACAACGAGAATATCAAAAGTAACAGGGTAAAGATAAACTTTGCCTTCTGAAAATATCTTGTGGTAACAAATATATGTGAATTATCTAGTTTTATGTTATTTTTAATTTTGGTATTTCAGAATTGGGTTACTGTAGGCAGTTTCCTCGCAAATTTGCTGAAAGCTACTCTCAAATTACAAACTTGATGTTTTCTATCTTTTGTTAGAGGGTATATGATCTTAATTTGCCATTCATTACATCTTTTCTATATCCTTAATTTAGTTTTTGATTGAGAAATTTTTCGTTTTTTATAATTTTCTTAAATAGTTTTAAGTACTGCGAACCTGTGAACAGATTCTTCAATTACATTATAAACCCACCATTGGCTCCAATCTAAAGATACGGTGCTCCCGTGCTCTTTGCATCAGCTCCTGTAACTCAGCTTGCCCTGCGTTTACGCTGGAAGTTGTAGGCATTGTGTAGTTGCTAATTCATTTGTCTCTAAGAGCTAACAATTTGTTTATAATAGTGTAGAACAGGTTCAACAACGGCTTAAATATATAATAATTGCAATGTTTTGATTTTAAAACGAAATAGCTGTCGCATAAAACCTCAAGTAACAATGACAAAACAAATATATAACTGTTAAAAAACAACTTTAGTACCTGTCTTTTCATCATTTACTTCTATTTGTATGATAACAAAAGGTACCTTTAATAGGCTTTAATATACCTTTAATATATTTGGGGGTACTAACCTTCGGGCCCGGCACGCATCATGCTCTTTAACTAAAATCTTGTTCAATTCGTTTTCCTAAGCCTGTTGGCCCATACGTATTAATATTTATTACAATAATTTAAATAAGACTATATATTTATTTAAAACATAAAAATAAGTACAGAGCGGGTGCTATACATATTTTGAATGGCAGCTCTAAAGGCCCGGCTTCGTTTGTTATTTGGAGTTCTTGATCAAAGATTCACAATCAGAAGAG
Source organism: Phasmarhabditis papillosa (assembly GCA_034691345.1). Lineage (NCBI taxonomy): Eukaryota > Metazoa > Nematoda > Chromadorea > Rhabditida > Rhabditidae > Pellioditis > Pellioditis papillosa. The sequence continues at coordinate 7,822 of JAQGAV010003971.1, read as the reverse complement.
AATCCATGGAATACTTGCGAAAAATTTGAAGTAGCGTAGCTAAAAATGAATTTTCATTTAAAAATTTTAAAAATTTTAAAACTTCTTGAAACTGCTGTTTGCCTAGGAATACAGTAATAACGCGACTACAAATTTTCCAAAAGTCGGCTCCCACCAATAACTGAAAGTCAGGAGCAGGAATTGAGAAGTGGGAGTGTCGGCTCGTTCAAAAGGTGTGCACCAGTGGGCTAATCTCAGCATGATTCGACACCGGTGCGCACCAGCTCGGTTCAGCCCATCCCCAGTGCTTACCGCCAGACTAACCTGTTGTTTACTCCTCCATCGATTGTCCTTTTGGCATCAATTATACGGTCAATAGACGTGACAACCATATGTTGTAATACAATTAGAATAACATAGCAAACACAAAGAATGATACAAGCAATACTTTTACCAGCATCGTCTAAATTATTGTTTTTATCGATTACGCGACACAACTCGGAACTATGTAGTGCTAATTTTACCTTTGGTTTATTCATTTTCATATTGTAAATTCAAAGGTAAACTTATCATTTTGTTATTCATATTCAGATACCGGCCAGGCCTAAAATTTTGGAGGTCAGGCCGGGCCGGGCCAGTCCGTCGGATTTACAGCTAATCCGACCCGGCCTGCCCCACCCCGTCCCGTCCGGCCCTTCCCGATAACCAGCTCTTCATATTATTTGAATATTAAAGAATAAAGAAAGGTAAACTTACAGAAGCTGTCCATCAGCGATAGATTCGAAAGAACAATCAACGTTGCGGCAAGTATCTTACAATTGAAATAACATTATCAATGGTCAAAATGGTTTTGGCACCGGGCAAGTTTTTGGAATCTATTAGGATTAGGGATCTGTGCGGATCTCCGGCATGAGATTCGTCTATTTTTGCAGATCCTGATCCGAAAAAGTTGTTTATTTTACAGAAAAATAAGTGCTTATTTTATTGCTTTTTCATCAGAAGCCGATACGGAATGACCAAAATATGAGATCTGCAAAATGTTAGCCCTGCTAAAGACCAACCTGTAGTACCATGTAAGTCAAGGACAATCTTGGTTGAGGTCTGGAGCTTCGATGGTAAAGGAATGCGCCTATGGCACTAGCAGCAGCTCCAACATATAGGTAGTTCATTGCCAAAAGTGATCTATTGTAACTGTGGTCTGCAGAAAACAGAATAGGTAGAATACAGTTGGTTAACGAGAATATTAAAAGTAACATAGTAAAGACGAACTTGGCCTTCTGAAAATATCGAGCTGTGATAATATATTTCATAAATCAAAGGGGTGGCCCAATGATTATAAGCTTTGCCTCGTAAGCTTAAGGTCGATAGCTAGAATCCTTCGCACCGTAGGTGTTTACTATGGAGGTTCCGCTTACCTAACGGAGGTTTTAAAATTCGTAACAAAGAAGGGAAATTTGTGGAATTGAACAAAAAGAACTATGAAATAAACAAAAACCCTCGAACCCACCACTGGCTTCATTCGAAATATACGTTCTTCTCGTTCTTCTTGCATTAGCTGCTGCTCAGCTTGTCCTGCGTTTACGCTCATATTTGAAGACATTGACTAGTTGTTAATTCTGTTATCTGAAGCTGAGGTCACTTGTAAACAAAATAGAGTAGAGATATGTGAGACAGCAAACACATAATTGCACCTAACTGGTAATGGGATTTTGTATGGTTTCAACAAAAAAACACTTTTAATAGTTTTTTGAAAATAAGTTTTACAAAAGCCTTAACCGTACAACCTACAAAATAAATAAAAAATTGAAGAAATTGGTTAAGATTGGGCGAAAATCTATTTTCGAATGAAACTCCCTACCTTCACGGCACCGCCAGTTAAACAAAATATCACAATTGACGTGTGCTAGAGCTGAAATGATAAAAGTTTTATCAGTTGCGTGACGATCGGCAAATAAGAATGACTAAACCAATGTTGAACCAAAGTTGTCAGGAATGGCGGAAATTATATTCGGAATTTGGAACTTGGAATTCGGAAAGTCAAACAGTACCGGAATTCGGGAATTCCGAATTACAATTCCGGACAACCCTGACGGGGAAGCGCTGTCAATATGATGTGGCTTTGCCCCATTGGAGGTTACCCCTAAGTTATATCGTTGTTTTGTTTTTAAATATATATATATATATATATATATATAGCATGAACTAGAACAGACGACTGCACGAAAACCGAACTGACGTGTATCTCTATCATTTTTCTTCTAATATTGATTTGATAAGAAAAATTAGCTTGAAAAGAGGAATGATAAATTCATAATAATCCAACTGTGAATAAAATACCCAACATAAAAACTAGGGTGGGGATTCGGGTCAGAATATAAATTACCCGGGTCGGGTCGGGTACCCGGGTAACAAAATTTTCGGGAACCCTGGTCGGGTTCGGGTCCGGGTTCGAGTGTGAATTCAATTTTATTTTACGGATATTTAAAAAATTGCAAAAAATCCAATTCTTGTTGAAATTGAACACCCAATTCTCAAAAAGTATAACGATAGCCCCATAAAAACAACATCTTACTATTCTTCCAAAACCCGGATATTGTCTTTTCGGAAAACCCGGGTCGGGTACCCGGAATCCCCACCCTAATAAACACGTTATTTTCAGCTCATTCAGGAGTGGGCACGGGGCGGTATAGTCCATATAAAAGGAGGCTGCAGTGCGCGGTGTTGTGTAAGGTTTGTAAAATCGTTAACATGCAAGCTTTGTACAACAACAAAGGCTTCGCATATCGGTTTCCAACCGAAATTTAGTTAACATGAATATAGTAAATATAGTTTAACTAGGTTAATTCAGAAAAAAAATTAGGTTTTTTGGCAACATTCTCAAATCCCGGTGTTCTAAGTTAAAATGCGATGAGTTGTACTTTCCAATAAGAAATTAGATACCCGGTACGTTGTCTACAGGCGGTCCAAAGTCTACGTAATATAGAGCAGGGCAGGGCATTTCACGGGCCGGCCAGGGCCGGAGCCAAATTTTTGGGAAATCGGCCCGGCCTTTTCCCAGCTTTATAGAGACTATATCGTCTCTACAAAATCAATAGACATTTAAGATGCACGTTTTATTCAAATCTTTAACACCAGAACAGTCAGACAATAGTGTAATCCGAAACTTTAAGGGGCTACTTTGGAGAATGGTTTGCAAGCAGCGACGGTATGCTAGACTTGATTCCGCCCAGTTGAAAGTTTGGACTTATCAAAGGATCGGAAGAAGTGGGTCTATATCGCTGGAGTAGACGCGATTCATATCTGAAAGAGTAGAAATATCTTGAGTCTTAGTTAGTAATAGTACTTCAAACTTCAGAATATTCGATAGCAGTTTCTATTTCGACGCTAGGAAGAATCCTGAAAGTGACGTGGGTGCACGATCAGGGTCGGGCGAAGTTCCGTGTTCCGCAAATTTTTAGAAAGTTGTGCATTCCGCACCCGAATCTTGAACTTTTAAAAACGGAATTTCTCCTTGCCTTATCTGGATGCTGCTTGTGTCGACAGTTAAGCGTATTGGTCAAAAAGACTGACTCCGAGTCCGGGCAGCAGTTTCAGCCTCATGAATATGTTCAGCTCGACTAGCTAGATATGAACAAAAAGCGGTCCTATCCCCGGTCTGCCAAACCGCAAATTCTTAGTGTCGAGATGATAAATAGCATTATCTACAAACCTTATATAATCCATAGTAACAAAGTCTTCTGTAGTAAAATACATCTCAGTACCAAGAATAAACAAATAAATCATTAGCAATATTATTGATGTAATCACTTCAAGAAGGGACGCTAAACGGGGGACTAATCTATTTTTATGTCGTATAAGATTACATACCATATGTAATCTTATACGACAAGTTGGTACCAAAAACAGTTCCGCCAGCCAAACTCTGAAGTTATATTATTACCTAAATTCGATTAAGGCTAACACCGACCAACCGTGGCCCTCTTACTGCTGCCGCACGCCAGCGGCTGGCCGGAGTTGTGGATGACAAGCTAGAAAACGTTGTTTTTAATGACTGAGGGCGTAATATTACTGACTTATTCGTCGTTTTAGTTTTTTTCATGACAATTCTCGTTAATAATTGTCGTTTAAGCAACATCGCCTAAATAAAAATTTATACTTATAATACTTAATCTTCAAAAATATTCACACCGTTCGTTTTCGTCAAATAAGCTATGCTGAAGAGGTTTTTGTCGCAATATATAAGAGAATTACTTTAGCTCAGCGATACCGAATGGCTCACCTGAATAACCACATAAATGACGAATGTTCGTAGTTGTGGAGCAAAGCTTCTTAGGTAGACAAGCGCGGTAACAAAATTGATAAAGGTACCGACTGCTATAGTAATAAGTACTACATTGTAAAAGTCAAGTTGTTTTTCCGGTAGGTTGTCGATTTCATTCGCAGATTTCTTCACGGTAAAAAGCACAAAAAGTGTCTTCAGTTTCTGAAAGTTAATGAGCAGATCAAATAAATACTGAAAACGTGGATTTCCGAAGAGTTTATGCTACAGTCTAAATTTGGGCAACTCGGCCTGAAAAAAACGAGTGCCGGCCCGAAATTCGAGCCTGAGCTCGGCCCGAAGCCCAAACGCCCTTCTAAAGCCCGTTCCAAAGCCACAGCTTGAGTGAAACGGACCTAAACTGCCAACTCTACTGTAGACTGTATCAACTGTTTGCGTTTTGAGAGGAAATGCCAATATTAGCGACTTAAAGTCCTTGTACTCCCAAAAATGAAGTTAGACGCAGTTTACGAGTTTTTAAAATAGGGTGTATGTGGGGTTCGGCCCAAATGCCGGCCTAGATGACAAAATGAATTGAACATTAAAATTGAGAAAACGTTTTCAAGTGTGCATTTTTTATAGTAACTAGAGTGTTTTTTTTATTCGGATTAAGTTAAGTAAGATCAATTTAAAAAAGCTTACCAAATACTGTATGGAATGAAGACGACGTTTCCTAGCCTTCTGAAACAACACCTCTTCCTCATAGGCTTCTCCTGTGTTTACGTAAGTAGCTTCAGACATTAAGTAGGATTAAAATATAAAAACCAATTGGAATAAACGGTTTGTGTTGAGTAGCAGAAAAATAGGATCACAATTGATTTGGTTGTTAGGGGAATTTAAGCGATAAGCAATGCCACCAGTTTCGCGGAATTTCAGTTTAATAACAATTAGTAAAGAAAACCTTCTGCAGAAATATTTAAGTATTGCGAAGAAAATTTACAATCCGTATATGAGCATCAAAATGTCATTATTGGAATTTGTTCAGTTTTCTTTCCTTAGGGCGCGGCGAGCCGTTATGTACGATAGCCCATAATTCAAGTATTTGGCTTGGTACCTGAGGAATATAAGACCCTAACCACAAGTGTGTTCAACAAGATCCAAATGTGTATTTAAATATTCTACTTGCAAAGTTAAGCATGACATATTTATTAGAAAATCAGTACATTAAACCGTGGAAGTAGGCACCTTTAGATACTGGTTCGAATTGAGCTTTGCCTTCTCAGCAGGTTTAGTTAGCTTCATTTGACTCGACTGCAAGTTAACAGTTGTCCCATTTTCGGGGGAAACGGCTTTGAACGGGTATCTGAAACATGCGTGTAGAAGTACTTTTGCCAGAAACTCAAAATGCATTGGTGGATAGAGATGGGCTCCTCGGCTCGCTTGAACGGTGGTCACCGATGGGTTGGGCTCGGCACCAACAGCGGCACCGGGGCTCATCGTTTGGGTCAAAATGGGCTTTAGCAGTATTAAAGATTATCCGGCTTTATTCACGTGCCTACTTCTGAGAGAAATGCCCGAGCCTGCTCCTCGCCACTCCTGGGAGTCCGGGGGATACTAAACAACCGCAAACCTGATATCAAATAACTCTAATTCTTTGGCTTCCTCGTCTACCTCAATTCCAAGGCAAAAAATATAAATAATAAAGATTAGTATTGTGAGAATCATATAGAAAATAGAGCCTAAACATTTATTATGTTAGTAATACATGTTTGTATAATAAACATACCATACAGTATCCTATACGACAACATAGAACCAAATATAATTCCGCCAACCACGACCTAAATTAAGATTATTATATTTGTTGAGGTAGACAACTGATTGTTACAAGGATATATATTCTTCCACAAAACCTAAATTTTGAGCTGAAGAGGAGTAGCGATGTTAAATACTATTTTATAGAACTTCGGTTACTGTATTGCGTACTTTAAATATTAGTTTACACCGCAGCTTCTTATGACACCGCTGTGGAACCCTTGATCTCTCTCGCAGTCTTTAATATAATAAATATTGAAGAAAAGAACATATCAAAAAAGATTAATAAGTGTGAAATAGAAAACAATTCAGTCTGAAAATTCTATTGCAAGAACCGCAATTACTAAAAGTTAGAAAATCTGCTTTTTGAAATCTTCTGAGCACATACGTCTGCTACGTAACTGATCCCTTGTGCGGGACAACCCGTTAATTTCTTTCAAGTATCAAGGTGGCCCGAAGTACCGGCTATAAAAGCAAATGGCTTACCTGAACCAGTACATAAAAAGCAAAGGATCGTGGTTCTGGAATTGGTTTTCTTCGGTAGATCAAGGCGGCAACAATGTTAATTATAGAACCAAGTAATACAACAATGAGGACTAGATCGTAGAATTTTAATTGTTCTTTCGGAAAGTTGTCAATTTCACTAGACGATTCGTAATAAATAAGTGGTGAAGAGATCAGTATGAATTTCTGAAAGTTATGACGTCACTAGGGAATGATCCTAGTGGAGCAGCCGTGTTGTATAAAAAGGAATGAAAAATCGCTTGGTTGAGAGCCTTTTCTTCAAATGTGCATTTATTTTGCCTAGAATGCTCTGCTGGAAACCTAGCCATATTGCAGGCTATATATATTAATCGTTGAGTACTTCTATTACACAGATATAGTCCATAACAATAAGAAGACTGCAGTGCGCAGTGCTGTTTAAGGTTTGTAGAATCGCTCATTCTGTGACAAAAAATTGGAAAACCATTATATGGTTCGATGCGCAATTTTTTGTTTGTTGTCAGAAAAATATTATTCTTCTAGTTTTATTTTATATCATATCCAGAAAAAGACAAATACGCAATTACGGAAGCCTACGTACCGCGCTCTGCTGTCTTTCATTTGTTATAGACTATAATTATTCTGAAAATTAAAGAAAACAGAAAGATCTTGAATTCTGTCGCACCCTGGTAGACTGTTTTCACTATACTCAAACCTATTATTTCATGAAATAGTTTGACTTTTAATACTATAGCCTGTTCCAAAACCTAGACTACATTGCGCCGGCCTTATATATACAATGTGCGTTGTTGCAAACTTAGCATTCAAAAAGATTCTAAGTTGCCCAATTTTTAATTTTTTGATTGCAATTTTTGCAACACCGCGTATCGTATGAGTCCGGCGCAATGTAGTCTAGGTTTTGAAACAGAATATATCCGTTCGAAAATGATCCTACCGCGATTTGATTTTTGAGCAGGCCCTTTTTCCGTTCCTTTTGATTCTCACTGAGTTCTACTGCGTTTACGGAGGTAGCTTCAGGCATTGCGTTGAACGGAAATGAATAAAATAAAAGCAGTAAGCTCTTAAGAATGTTGTAGGTTCAGTAGCGGTGAAATAGAATCACAAGGTCTCAACTGATTAAGTAGTTTGGGGGAAGTTTGTGATAAGCGGTTAAAGGCAGCTGCGTGAAACATCAGTCAAATAAGCATTAATAAGGTTAGGGGCAGGCCTCTCACGAAAAGCCCAAGCCCGGTCGGGCTTCGGGCCGGGCCGGGCCGGTGAAGAAAT
>JAQGAV010003970.1:0-11263 GCA_034691345.1 Phasmarhabditis papillosa | reverse complement strand
CATTAGGCAGTGTTGTTTTTTTGTGCCATTGATCGCAAACATCAATTCAATCAATAGGGCTTTTTTTCTCTCAGGTTTTCCAGCAACAAGTTAGTTTTGAAACAAAACTATTCATTCCAATGGACTAAAATGCATTTAATTAGAACCTACCCATTGGCTCCTATAATAATGCTCCATAAAGAACTTCATTCTGGCGGCGTTAGACCTCCGAATATCCGGAGCAAATAATAAGCAACCGAATAGACATTCAGGAAGAGTAAGACTCAGTCGATGAAGTCGAAGTAGCTTATTCTAGAGAATCATGAAGTAATGAAGCTTAAAATATGAAAACTAACACTTCTGACTAAGCTGTCGAAGAACGACAGGCAATGTTGTACAAAACGAGGATCAATCTTCACTCTTCTGAAAACATTTTTGCCTAATGGTTCCTTAATCCCGACGAGAGTTTCAGATCCAACCGGGTTCCCGGCCGTAACTTGACTCGGATACATTTTTAGTCGGCTGTTCCATTATTTCTGGAGCTGAATCTAGCCAAAAGAAGAATGTTTCTCCAATTTTCTAAGTTCCAAAATGAATATGATAGCTGTCGAAGAAGTCCAAGTTTAGAGAAAACAGTTCCCGAAAAAATGAAAGCGGTTAACTAGTATTTGATAAGCCCAAGTAAGCGATATTATATTGTAATACAATGGTTGAATGATAAAAGATTAAATTAATATGCAAAAGATGCTGAGTTGTTTGCTCTCTCCCTGTATTAAGTGTACTACTTTACTTGTACCCTGTGTTATTTTCTTGTATAGTTCGACCACCCAAGCAGTGGAAAACACTTTTTGTCTTTATTCTCAACATTTTTATTAATAAAATTTGTATTTTTGTCATGTATGAAAATCAGATCCTACCCTGCGGCCGGAGGTCAAAAAGTCGGCCGGGCTGTCCTCACTTTTGTCACCCCTGGACCGGGCTAAAAAGTTAAGGCGGCATTTCGAATAAGTTTTTCAACATAAATACTTAAGGAATTATTATTCGAGATCTCGACAAGGCTCGCCAACAGAGACAGTTGGATTAAAGGACTATGTTCCCATTTTAAACCTCAAGTTCATTTTTCACTGGAATCTAATATTCATTTTTTCTTTAACAAATCATTCGAAAAAACTCTGTCGCACAGATTGAACTATAGTCTTTCCAATAACATATAAATAAACTTAAATTCCTTGCTGAACTAATCCAGGAATTGAGCCGCAAGATTTCACTATTTTAGTTTGCTCTGTCCCGTTGCCTTAGGCCGCGGCGAGCCGTGGAGACTGTTGGGTAACAAATTTAGTCAATTTTCCGCTATACTATATGTTTGATTTCACAGAAATATCAATTTTTCATGGTGTGGTTATCTTTGAATACACAAAAATTGCAAACTGTTCAAATCTAACATGATCTTTCAACTCTAAAACTCATTTTTTTATTTATCCAGCACCAATTTCAATTGAATTAACAGCTTGTCTGCAAATATTTGTTTAATCCCTTCAGATATAATAAATATCGACAGTTTAATGAAGATCCAGATATTAGAACACTCGCATTGGCAGGAATGGCCTCGATATGGATGATTGCCGTGTTGCTTCTGACTGGTGGGTACTGTCACTGAAAACATAATAGAGTGTTAACAAGGTATCTCGTTGAAAATGTTTTTGAAAGTTTTCGAAGATCGAACATGTAAGTAAATTTAAGCAAAAATACGCAAGTAACTGTCTATTGTTTCTGTTGAAACAGACTATATTTCTACGTAATATCTGTATGTAAAATAAAAGTTACTCGTTTACCTGACTGCGAGGGTTATGCTAACTTCTAACCACATATAGATAGAAGAATACGGAAAATGCAGCTTTTCTGATACTCTTTTTCGGTTTCTTGGATAAATATTAATGACTCGATAAGTTTGCTTAAACTTGATCACCGAGCCCAAATAGTCAACTGAAGCATGCAAAATCAGATCTTGCACGATCCTTTTGCACTGAAACTTGAAAACTGATTATCAATAAGCTATAAAAATTAGAAGTACCTACTGAATCCACAATTTGCAAATATGTTCACCACTTAAGACTAAAAATGGTGAATAGACCGCGAGGGAAAGGGCGGGGCCAACTTTAGGGAGTTCCAGCAGAGCCCGGCTAATTTTTCAAACTTTTCCATTGTTTCTAAACTTTTAGAATATGTTGGATTAGTTGTCAGTGAAGATTGCTTGGACAAGGATCCGGAATGTGCAAATATGATAAAAAGATGTTTAGTTGTAGGACAAGTGGACATGATGAATGAGTTAGTTCGAATTACTCTAAGAATATTTATGAATATTCTTCAATCGAACTAAAGTATATATTCTAAACTCAATCGCCATCAAAGAATTTCGACAAATTTCCGAAATTTGGATTAGAGGCGTCTATTTTTTTGCGACATTTTCACTCTTGCGCATATCACAATAATAAGACATTACTTCTACAGCGTTTCTGTCATTTATTCCGGAATTTTCTGGGCAGTAACGGCTCCTTTTTAACAATTAGTCAGCGGGGACACTAAACATGGGATAAGTAAGTAGCTGGATATCCAAGTCGTTTGCAGCCTCAGATGCTCACGGATTCAGAGACCTCCGCTGCAATAAACTGAATTCAATCTCTTCTAACTTTGTTACCATTAACAAAATCACGAAATTACGTAGATTAATGATGGAGTGATAAAAACGAAAATGTTGGAAACGGCATTTACTCAAAATTCCACAAAAATGCATGATTACCACTGGAAAAAACAGACGTGGCCCTTTATTTTACAATAATAAGTTTATTTTTTCCTTTAGAATTTGTCCGCTAACATGCAGTGTATGCAAACCGACACCGGGTAGTGCAACTACGGTGAATCCGGGAGGAAATCCACAGAATCCAGGAAATGGAAATAATAATAATGGTACTAATGGAGGTAGGACGATGATAATAAACTTGTTTTCTCTAAAACTATTCTTTTTTCTGAATTTCATTGTGACTGTAGTCTCGACTAGGTGACCTGAATCTGCTTATCTGGATATAGTTGCCATGGTTTTATAATTTTTTTCAGAATAACGGTAGTGACTACCAGAATATAAAACTCTCGAAAACGTAACAATTTTTGATGCGAGTGCAAAAAGTTCAGCTCAAAAGAGTTTTGTTTTCTGAGAGTCCTAAAGAACAATCCCTGTGGCCGTAGTATAGAAACGCCCATGTGGGTGACCGGGCAGTTGAAAATTGTTGCCCGGGCACTCACCCGTGTGTTTTCATGCTACGGCCACCTATGGTGTTATAACTGGATTTTAATAATAAAACCACTCAATTTTGTGAAAGTTCTATTCGAATTTTCTAATAATCCGGCTGTGCAGAGATGGGTGGCCCGGCACCACCTCATCGGGGACCACCGTTTGTGCCAAACATAAGCAGGGCCCCTTGTCTCAATAGATGTGTTATTGTTATAACTTAAAGATTGTGCGGATGATGCGGATGCAAGTTGTACGTTAAGTCTATGCAATGCCGAAGGATATGAACATATAATGAAACAGTTTGTTCTGTACTAAAACTAGTTATAATACAGTATTATAGTTATTGTGCCAAGTCTTGCGGATTTTGTGTCAAACCAACTGAAGGTCGGTGTATAATTTATTACCTCTATAATTAAGAAAATCCATAACGGCTAAAGACTGGAAAATGACGTTTTCACTTCCAGAGATAAAGACCGGCGAAAACAGTATTACTTTAAACTGAAAGTTTTGCAATCGTCTTTAAAATGGTTGTGCTTACTGATTTCTGGTGGTCCCGCCCAGGCCCCCTGGTTGGATTATCTGGTCCCGCCTGACTGCGGCATGTTGTTTAATTGTATTTCATTTAACAAAACTACGTGGGTTAAATGTGGGTTAATACTCAAAACTACTGAGTGTCATTTTTCTGTTCTGTCCTTGCACACAGTGCATATAGTACACTATATTGCATCCGTTGTTTACTATCTATAAATGAGAGCTACTGTTCTTCTGTTGCAGACTCTTCCATATGACTCCTATCTAACCGTATCCCTTTCAGATTGTTTTGATCATCCTGAAGCAACTTGTCTTCCTCGTCTCTGCCAACTAGCTGACTATAAGGATCTAATGTTAAGGTAGTAGGGTATTTAGAAACCAACCAAGAAGTTCTAAATATTCTAAATGAAATCCAAGTTAACGGCAGTTCTAACAATGCTTCCTTATCCGGATTTCATTAGCCACAACTTGAAAAGCATTAAACTTTCTGTATTCGTAATTCAACAGCTGAACGATTCAGCATTTAGGATGTTCGCTTTCTATAAAAATATGTTTTCTTTAAAGAAAGTCTAGTAAACTGTATTATATTTAATAATATATATTTGTAGTCTGTGCCGTAAAACATGCAATTTATGCTAAGAAGACAGTCCGAAGGAACAGTTTATAAACAAAGTGTCGTTTAGTAAACAACAGTTCTTTTACTTTTAATAAATACTTTATTTTATTGTTATAAGTTATAAAATTGGAATAAATAATACAGTGCAACAGAAGTTCGAAAGTTGCTGGTTTTATTTCACTGGACGCAATGCGACAATGGGCTATAATATTCATTTAGTAATGCAGTTAGAACTAAGAGTTCTCAACCATACGTAAGGCTAAACAGGTCACAGGAGGTAGTCGAGTTTGGCGTTTGGGCTCGTTTTCAAAAACGAGCTCAAACTTTTTCTAGCTTTAGTGAATAACTAACGTTCTGATGGTTTAATCAAGCTAATTTTTATATATTGTATGTATTGATACACGTTCTATATTGTCAGAAAGTTTCGGCCTGTTCTGAGCACTATTTCAAAAGTTATAAGCTTCGAAGTAAAAATATAAAAAAGCTCGTTTTTCGAGAACGAGCCCAAACGCCCAACTCTAGGAGGTAGTGACCAATACCCCGTGAACTATATTTAAATATACCTTTCTAGTACTCACTTTCATGCAATTGGTTTGAATTCATAAATTGCCAAATAATCTTCATTTTATTATCGTTTACTTTTTACTATACATTAATAGTAAAAATAATATTTATCCAGAATCGATTTGATCACAATTAAATGTATTATTAAATGGAATTTTAATTAGTAGTATATTTACTGAATTAATAAACAACAAGAAAACAATAATAATACTATCAAGAATCTGTTTGTAGTAGAGGTAGAATCGTTCAATTTATTAGTTGAGCAGGATTATGAGTGAATTAAAATATCTTTTTTCTTTAGTTATAAATATAGAATACATAATTTCATTAGTCAACGTTTAGAATAGTGTATTGTAGTTGTTCTCGTACTGTGTTATAATAAGCAACTGATCTCGTTGTATCAGATGCTTCCGTAGAATCTGTTAGAATCTGAATAAGGTTATAGTAAATACTTCCGAATTGAGAAATATCAAATTTACGTTAACTGTTAAAAGTATTATTTGTAAAATGTATATTGTTTTCATTATTATAACTAAACGGTTTATATACAAAACTTGTATAATACTATTAATTACCTTAACAACGTAGCTTCCTTCGGTGAGACTTATCTTCATGTTTTTCATATTAAACTTATGTAAAATCCTTCCATTATCTGATGATTCAATAGCTAATATGCCGGTTTCTTTAATAACTAACCAATCTCTTAGGTTCTAAATAAAATTATGTTTAAAGGACGGTACACTCAAAAATTACACCTTAATTTGAATGTTTTATTTGATAGAGAAACTCATTCTGAATTAAAATATAAAAAGCGAATTTCATAAATACTACAGAATATTGAGTAACTACACAATTAACCCCCCAAACAGAAAACGAACTTTTATGGTTCCCATTACGTCTAATTTCGGTATTAACTTGAAATGAATAAAGACTTTGTTTAGTAGTTTTTTCTTAAAAGAAGTTTGAAATGTTTTGAGTTACACATTTTCGAAAGCAATAATGTTGGTCACTTGGGTACATTTTCCGAAAGCCAGGACTTAGAGGCCAAACGGGCTTTTTTACTTCGGGCCAAGCTATCCAACTCTACAAACCTTTTCATTGATTTCTGTTCGTTCGGGCATTAGTTTAGTAGAAGCAAGATATGATATTTTGACATATTCATTAAGTTTTTTCTGAAATTGCTCAATTAACTACATGTATTTTTCTAGTACGGCTAGTAAAACAGAGTTTTATTCGGAAGTTTGTTTTTAGCATTAAACTTAATATGTGTTTCGAATTCTGTCAATGAAATCGACTATTCCAGTTCGGGGGGAACAATCTTCTTTAGCTTAAATAAAAACCAATCTACTCTTTTGAAAATATGGCTAAGACTACCTCATTTCGCTTGTTCTCATACAGAGCTGTTAAACTGGCCAGGCCATTTTCCATTTTAACCCCAAAAACGGTACCTATATAGTAAAATCTAATCATTATACAAGTACACAATGCTCAGTTAAAAGTTGCAAAAAAATATGTCGAGTGCGGGTATCGAACCCGGACCTCTCTCTTGATAATTTAATGCAGTAGTTGGGCAAAGATGATTTGTACTGGCCTGGCCAGACCAGCTTAAGAGCTCTGTTCTGAATAGTCTTACTTACTATATAAACCTACAATTATTATAACATATTCTCCAGGATTCAGTGTACAAAATGGTCGTTGATCATCAAAAGTATGTACATTTCTACCATTTTTCACAAGAGCTAGACGTTCCCCTTGACTTAAGCATATGGGAAATCGATCTACGAGAAACTGCAATAAATTTGTGCTTCTTGGAAATATTTGAATTATTTCTTAAATCCAATAGGCTAACTGTTTCTCTGTTTAATTGTTTTAAAACAAATAAATAAGTTATTCAATCGATCAAGTAGATGGTTTCTCACCTTAATTGTTACCTTCCGACTTTCCACAATACGAATGGATTGATCCAAATAAATAATCTGAACATCCTATTAATAATTAAATGTTCTTTAATATATTACTGTATTTCATACCTTAATATTGTTACAACTTTTACATACACAAAAGAGCATGTGAATAGCAAAAATTGCTAGCAAACATAAAAAGTTAACAAAAGAGAATAAAACTGCATCTGAAAAATTATATATTATTAGTTATTAGAACTCTTGTAGAGTAGTGATGGGCAGTTGTATGTGCTGCGGTTAACGCACCACGCCCATTCTATTGCGCGCCCGTTGCATTGTAGGCGGGGCTTAGTCTTTTATTTTGGATATTGAAGTAATTTAATTGTATACAGAAGGGTAAACTAAACTATTTACAATTTACATTTGTTTCTTTATTATATTTTATTGGTTGATAAACCTTAAATCCAAGTCGCGTAGTTCTAAAGAAAAATATTGAAACTTCTCTATTGTAAACCTACTATTAAGATAATTTGAGAGAAATTGATTGCATTCTAACGCAGAACATAGGCCTTTCCAAATGAATAGCATAATAAAACTAATCTAAACATTTTAAATTAATATTGTTTGTTTTGTTTATCCATAAAACTATATTCATCACAAAATAGTATAATTTAACTAAAGAGTACTATAATTGTTTCTTAAAAATAAAGTTTGCACAACTAATAACAGTTATTTTATGTTGCAATTATAAAAGATAAAAGAAACTCACAGAATACATCAAAAAAGCAAAAAAGAACCTTCGCGATCTCTCGCAGTTGGCCTTCTGAAAAAGTTTTTATTAGAACATTTTCATAGGAAACTCGCAAATTAAAATAAAGGAACAAATAATTGAAAGCGGTAACGAGTGTTGGGACCGTGTCGGGGCCCACTTTTTTTGATTCGAGCTGGCCTTGTCTGTAAAATAGCCTTGCTCTACTCGGAACCTGTGGTTTTATGTTGTTGACCTACCTGATCAAAAACGTGTGTAAGCGCATTGCGAACAGAAGCTAATGTATAAACAGATTGTATTATTAATAATAATTCTACTCCACTATCTTTTTTCTTATTAACGTAACGATTAGGAGATACATAAGTTTCAATTTCTTCAGTTTCATTTGAAAAGTTTTCTATAGCTTCTAAACCCTATAATAAATAATATTATAATATAATAGATTCATTTAATTATACTATTTATTATATATATAAGAATTGATAACAATACACTATATATATATAATATTACTTTAGATCTTTAGATTTAACAAATGAGAGAGTCCAAAGCAATAATATAATGTAAATATATTGTTTTGGAATTTGGTTCTTCTACGAGTACCGCAGTACACGGGCTGTCGTCGTCACTGACTTTGTTATAGTCTGATTCAAGAGGAATAATGGAGTGTTACTTGCGTATTTTTATGCAATTTTGCGTATATTTTCGTATTTCGAAAACTTTCCGAGCCATGATCGCCGAGCTTCTTTTTTAACACTCCATTATTACTCTCGGATCTCACTATATCAATGTTTCGTACTTCCGAAAACGTGCTAGGAAGATTCCAGAATTAATTTTCGACATCCCGCGAAAAAAATATAGTGTAATATTTCATGACGCGCCAATCTCAATAAACTATTTATTTGAATTATTTATGTGGTAACAGGTCAACAAAATATTGGGTTAACAACGTTTAAAAAATATTTTGTGTTTAGCATTTTAGACTTGAAATTAGCTACTTACCCACACGGCACAAACAATATAAACGAAGAATACAATCCACAAAACTAGAGTCTTACATTTTCTTATTTTAGTCCTCTGAAATATTACATTACTTATTCTAATAAACTTACAATATTTAAGGCAAATGAGTTCAACTCTCGTTTATATACGAAAAGAAGAAATAAAAGCAAAGTTAACTTGTGCTTTAATGTTTTAAGCTCTTCCATACATCATCTTATACGAGAGATAATAAAAATTCTCGCTGTTCCCTTACAATATATAAAAAACTAACCGGTGTTGAATACCCAAAATAGAAGTAGCGATCGTGAGATAAATTGCCAAATATCATATAGAAATGCTAAAAATTAAACATATAATTAAGCATAGAAGAACATAAAAGTATAAAAGATATAAAAATAAGTTTGTAAACACACGAATTAAAGAGTGCATATAGACAGGAAGAGAAGGAAAAAAAATCGATAGTGCGCATAAGCAACAACATGCTGCTGTGTATTTACTAGGGACAATTCCCACGGATTATTAAAATATTTGATAAATAATAAATAATTTATAATTAAGATCACCGCCGTTATAGTGCTTACAATTTTTTTTTTTGCTTACAATTGAAGGACTGCGAATATTGCGCTGGCGCGATAAACATTTTTGTTTTTGGTATATGCTTTTTGGATATTCGCGCCCCTTTAAGAATATATACAATATTCTTTATTGTTCTACCGTATACCCTTGAAAGGGATCTGTTCGTCGACTATACCTGAATAATGATATATTTAAGTAGAAAGCTTTTATTTCCATACAATTAGTCTGTAATTAATAAATCTTATTTATATGAACAAAATAGAAATTTATTGGATTGTTACTAAATGAGCATACAATTGAAAAAAAAGCAAGAAAATAAATACATTTATAATATTAGATGAGGTAAAATAATAATATTACAGGTATTAAATGGCAAATATTACAGTGAACAGCAAGAATAGTAGATTATGCTTCTATTCCTTTTGTGGTAAATTAACTGTTGTTGCCGACTATCAGCGGTGGAATTTATAGCGGCGCGCCGGGGCGGCGAATCTGCAAAGTTGGCCCGGTCTGCGCTCGATATAAAAATATAGGGAATATAATTATATGTATGATTGAGGCCGGTCGAACAGGCAGGGCAGGAGCCGGATAATATATAAAACGTGCCGGCCATTTCCTAATACTGTGGACGATGAGGGATTTGCGTGGTGGCAGAAAGGCAATAAAGAGTGTTTTCAGAAGTGAAAAGAAAGTGAGCGTTATAATATATTAAGTTATCTAATATGACAAAATAATTTTTTTCTTTCAGATCATATATTATTTCAATAAAACATATGTTTTATAAAGTTTTAACGATCCTTTTATAAAATTTGAGAGAGCTGTGAATTTTAAGATAAACTGAAGAAATTTCTTAAAATTGGGATAATTGTGTTGGTTTCTCGTAAAGTGGAAATTCAAAAAGTTTTATCTTTCAGAAAAACAAAAAGTCTTAGCCTTGATGATTCAAAAACAGAAACACTGTCTCACAAAAAGCCCGAAAGAAATGAAGAGTTTAGTCCATAACAAAATCAAAGACTTCAGTGAGCGGTCTTGTTTAAGGTATCAAAAATTCCTCACGTCCCTGGTATTTGGGGCCCTGGAATTTTCCGCGAAGCAGCCCCCAACTAGCTGGAGCAGCAGGCCTTCACACCAGCTTGCTAACTTCCGGCACCAATCATACCCCCATTATGACCCGATATGACAATTTTGTGACTCAAAGTGAATCGAAATGATCTCAACCCCACTGTCTCCGTTGCCGAGCCGTGCTCGTTAAACTACCATTATATGGTTCGACGCGAAATTTTTTGTTTTTTTGTCGCGAAAATATTATTGTACTAGTTTTATTATGTAAGGATTGGGAAACAGCCGCTTACTTATCAAAGGATGAATTTTAGAAAGAAGCAGTCTCTGACCAGAAGATTCCGGAATGAATGGCCCAAAGTCTAGCCTGGAAGAAATCTAACATTATTGTAATACAAGTGATAAAGAAAATAAAAACAATACAAAAACTAATAATTAAGTTAGGAACGCTCAGGTAGTCAAATATTTCGCAATAAAATACTTAATTATTGTTCTCCGCTAAGCGTCCTGTTGGAAGCACAAAATCTCGATATTTCTATCAAGGATCACGCATACAAGAGTTAACAAAGTAAAACTTTTTTTGTGCCATTTTAGTAAACAGAATACGATCTATTCATTTATGTAACTTTTAATCTGTTTGCTGGTGTTCTTCTTGCTTTTTCAAAAAAGTTATCTCAGTTTTTTTCGAATATCTTTGAAACTAGTGGAGTTAACAAATATAAACACAGGATCCTGTTTGCCAAGGATTTACTCTTCAAAATGATATATTGGTCACTTTCATACGTTTTGGGCACTCTTGGGCATTCCCACTTAAAGTTTTTTTTGTTGCTAATTTTACTTATTGCAGCAATGCCAGAACCAACCGACTGCGAATTACAGGGTTTTTTCGACTTGAATTAACTAAATCATACTAAAACAATCTTGGTCTATCCATTTATATCGTTTTTGTATTCTTTAATGATATTTTTGGTAGTTTTTCT
>JAQGAV010003969.1:0-11265 GCA_034691345.1 Phasmarhabditis papillosa | reverse complement strand
CGAAAGAAAATGTACAAGCAACCGATATAATTGTGCGCTCGCCTTATAATAAATAGACCTTTAAACTACATGAGATTAGTCCGTAGACTATAGTTTTTATTGAATATAACATTTAAATGCTCTAAAACCGTTTTAAGTTTTCTGAAACTTTCGAATGACTACAATTTTCCATTAAAAACGGGGTTGTGCAAAATTTTTGATATCATTATGTCAATAAAGCTAAGCACGTGCAGTTCCAAGCTAATTTCAAAATATTACTCATATTTCCGATTATTTTAGTTTTTCTAAAAAGTTTTAGGAACTTTCTATAAAACCAAAGAACTAAAGAACTTTTACCTTTTAAAGTGCAGTGTGTCACTTTATTCACCTGACAGGACGCACACTCTGCGTCAACTTTCGTGTTTTTGTAACTATTGCAAATGTCTTTTAGGAATAATTATTTTTCAGTCAATGGATTTAATTTACTTGTATAACTTACTTTCTTGTTCCATATTGTCTTTCCAGATATGTAAAAAGTTTTGTGGAATCTACTTTGGAATTAAACTTGTTATATAGCCGAAACTACGCGAATGTTCAAACTTGTTCGTTAACTTCAGTTAAAACTTATTTATTTAAGCTTCTTAAGACTGTAAATCACCCAATCACTTCTCACACTTCCCGTATTTACTGTATAAATGTGCGAACTTCAGCGCGATGTTATTTCTTTTTTTTTTCAACTATTTCCCAAGATTTGACGGCAATTTTTATTGGTTTGAAGTTTTTTACAGCTAACTTTCAAACTATTTTTACTATAGTCTGATTCGAGAGTAATAATGGAGTGTTAAAAAAAGAATCTCATTGGCCCTGAAAGTATTGGAAAACCGAAAATATACGCAAATAACACTCTATTATTCATCTTGACTCACCACACTATATCATTATAAGTATTTACAACCTTTGTTCAACTGATGGTCAGGCTTTGGTCATGTATTCCGGTTTTTCTTAGCTGAAACATACTTGAGACTCCTGTCAACGGCTTATATTTTTGAAAAGTTTCTGAGATTATTTTTAAATTCTTCATTTTATTAGAGTCAGACCGCTGTTCATGCTATTGCTAATGTGTTGTGTAATGTTTAGATCATGCACGGCTTATGAAGCGACCACCCAGTGCTCATTTTATTAATTTAAACTATTAATAATAGTATATTATAGAAATAGATTACAATACATATTCTACCGGGCCCGGTTTTTAGCTTGAGTTGGAAGAGATTAAGCAAGCATTCTAATAGTTTTTGACATGTTCTAAAGAGATGAGTTTACTGTATCTTTATGATTAAACATTTAATTTTAAAGGTTTAATACTTGGCAGTTTTCTTAAAACATTTCGCAACTAAAGACACTAGTTATATAACAAAACTTCGTTCGAACTACTTTTAAACTAAACTTTCGCAGACCAAAAATGGCGGAACACTTGTCTGCCTATTTGAAAACACAATAACACGCTGTTGACCGCACGCTCAGCATATTCCTTTTCTTATTTTGCTCCACCGCTTTCTATTTTATAGCACTACTTCCTAGCCGCAAAATTTACGTTTCCGCCCGTGTTTTAGCGGCTACTCCCATTAATGAGGTTACAGCATAAAGTGTAGACATTTTGGAACATTGCCCTATTTTAGCAAAAAGGAATATTTCGGGGTAACTACAGAATTTAACTACTATAGTTTTTGACGATATTATCAGATATTTGAAATTCTTGACCACTTGTACTGGTTATCTCGACGTTTAGACTCGATAAGAATCAAAAATTTAAGGGAAACCTAGAATCTGATTTAGCAATATTGTTTTGTTTATAAAGTTATTTATATTGTTATTGATTTTCCCTGACGTCTTATATTCAATTTACGACTCATGTGTGCTCAGTTTATACGCCAGCTGTTTTATCTACATCTAAAATAAACAATTTTGACTATCAGTTGCACCAAATTAGATTCCAATCTAGATATATGTGTTATTATTATATATAAATAAACTTACTCTCCCAAAGTGTCGCTTTTAAAATACCCAATTCTAGTTTCACAATCGATTTTCTATTTCCGTTCATAACACTGCAGGGGTCAATAGAAAACACGACCGCACCCGAAGGTAGGAAAATACGCAATAGCGGACATTATACAGTCACGCGGGTATTCAAATAATTAACATGTGAAATTGTTTTTAAGTGTTTTTTTTTAAATCTTGTTGTTTCGAAGTGTCGAAGTTGTCTTATATATATATATATATACAACGAACTTTTAATGCAGCCATACACATTTTGCGTGTTTGTTTTATTTGCTCGGGTGAAAATGCATCTAAACCTTATTGTTGCTCTTTTCACATACTTCTTTTCTCACTTTGATAAATTCCTTTTTTTATATTTACTGGTTATGTAATTTATTGCATACAATTTACAAACAAGTTGTTCTAATTACTTGTTATCTCATATGTCACACCTGCGGCCTTTGTAATTATCTCGTATGACGGCATATCTCAGCTCTCTAATGTTTAGCATCATGCCGACGAGCAAGAAAGAAAACAATGCTTGATAACGTAGCGTTATGCGTTATATCTATTTTCACAGTTGATAAGTTGTATATCTAAAGTAAATAGTTAATTTGAAAGATAAAATGAGAAAGTTTCATGTTGTAATGCGTCCATTTCAAATAGCATCTTTGGCATTATAGATTCACGTTTATAGTAAGCAGTTGGGTTCGCTCATTCATTTTTAGTACAACTAATTACGGAAGTCTTTGTGATTACAGTGCTTGTTCTTTTATGGTTCATATATTTATTTCTAATTGGTCTATTTCACATTACCTATTTGCTCATATTTCAGTGTTCCCTCGAAATGGGCCCTTTTACGGTCCTGCTATGGTTATCATGGTTGACATTGTGCTCATCGGTGGCGACTACATCTAAAACGCCAGAGCCAATTGGAGAAAATGTCTGTACCGTATTAACCATGTAAGTTTATTGTTATTTGTCAAATTTATTGAAAACATGTAAATGTAATGTCCGGTGGTGGCAGACGAAATTTTCCCGATTAATATCATCTCTAATAATGTGTTGTTTAGGGTCGAAGAAGTCAGACTAGAAAAGGAATATGTACCGGTAGAATACACGGATACTGTATCATGTTTGGATATTAGCAAAGGATTTAGATGTCCCGTTACTAAGTAAGTTTTTGATATGTTTAATCAATAGCGAACTCTTTAAAAGGTATTTGGATTACAGCTATTATTTTTTGGTTTCTGTATAATCTCATTCGTCTTTAATAATTTTTAAATGCCTTTAAATGACAAAAAGATTTATTTGCACTATAACCACTCTCGTCTCTGTGATCATCGTTTCTTTTCAGGAAGAGCCAACGTCCTGTATACAATAACAAAGTAGTGAAGGTTCCTAAATATGTAAAGGCTTGTTGCGAAGGATACTATCAGACTAAGGAAAACTTATGTAAACGTGAGTTGTACTAATCCAATTGGAAGTGAAGGCCAGTGCTCATCGGTGTCGGGATAACCGGGTCAAAATATTACAGACATTGTACCTAGTCGTTGATTTTGTATTCGTTTTTCTAAACAATGTTCATTTCAGCGAGTTGTAATCCTCCATGTAAAAAAGGTCATTGTGTAGGCCCAGATATTTGCGAATGTGACAGTGGATATGGTGGAAAACACTGTGCAGCAAGTAAGTTTAGGGAAGAACCAAAAAGTTTTTTTGACATATTATTGCAGTATTGCCAACATTATGTGATCAAAAACTAATGTTGGTTCTGTGTTGACTGGCTTTTAAATTCATATGTATTTCAGCTTGTTCGGTTGGTTTTTGGGGTCCTAGCTGTCAGAGTAAGTGTGACTGCGCCAATGGAGCTAACTGTGATCCGGAAACCGGAGTCTGTAGCTGTCCGAGTGGTTCGTCATTGTGGAAAACTAACCGATAGTTGTAATGTATTTTATTAGGTTTTGCTGGTAAGCGATGTGACGAAGCTTGTCCAAAGGATAAATGGGGTCCCAATTGCACGGAACAATGTCTATGTCAGAATGGCGGAACGTACGTTTCATTTAGCATTCTTATTAATGCTTTAAAATTAGGTATCTCATTTTTTACTGTTCATTATCCCTCATGATTTAACTGCCACTGTTTAAAATTTGTTACCTTTTCCTTAACATGTTTTAGTCTCGTTTCTTTCCAAAATTTTCATCTTTGCAGGTGTGACAATGATGGCAAATGCGTCTGTCCCGTAGGATTCTCCGGCGATTTCTGTCTCAGAAAATGTGAAAATGTGCGGTTTATTTTTATTTTTGCAGTTTGCGTTATGACAGTTTGTTATTAGTTCATTATAGGGCAAATTCGGTGCAGATTGTAAATTCGAATGTAACTGTAACAATGGTGCAACCTGCGACAGTATAAATGGAAAATGTATTTGTGCAAGTGGATTTATGGTCAGTTACGGAATCAGTCGTCGAACAAGAACCTCGAAATGGAGAAGCGACATGACTAGTCCCGAACGGTTCATTGTTGTAAAACCAGTTCAACTAAACTGTAGAAGAAGTTATATCTGAATTTATGCAAACTAATACTATATTGGACAGTTAGAACACACTCGAACAATCGAGTTATAAATGCAATCACGTTTTTATTTTGTTTGAGTATGTGTTTAACTACCTCTTGTAGGGTCCAATCTGCGAAGAACGTTGCCCTGCTGGTCTTCACGGCCCCAACTGTAGCTCTAAATGTGACTGTCTAAACAATCAGCCCTGTGATGCCGTTACGGGAAAATGTCTTTGTAAGGGATGGATGGGAGAGAAATGTCAGGAAGGATGTCCCAAAGGAAAATATGGAGACATGGTTAGTCAGACCTCTCACGAGAGGCCCGAGCCCGGTCGGGCTTCGGGCCCGGCCTGTATAATGCAATGCAGGGATAATTTTTTTTCTCGAGTCATAATAATTTTAAATTTTTACAACTGATGACAATATTATTTATTTATCTATTTCTGATAAATTTTTTTGTTGAGATTTTTGTGAAAAATTGTTAATAGATTTTTGTGAAAGGCCCGGCCCGGCCCGATGAGAGGTCTGTGGTTAGTTGGAAATAAGCCTGCATCAATTCCGAAAATCAAGACACCGCCAATTTAAAAGTTTCAACACAGTGGGCCATTTGATTATAATAAACATCAGAAACCGTCATAGTTTAACATCATGTTTTTCAGTGTTCATCCACCTGTGCTCAATGTAATGGTATCTCCTGGACCGACAGTAACGCGGCTTGTCACCCTATAACAGGAGCCTGCGAATGTGAAAGAGGATACAAGGGGGAGGACTGCAAACAAAGAGGTTGGCTAAATGGCACAAATAGTTCAGTTAAATCCATGTTTTAGTCTGCCCAGAAGATATGTATGGTCTAAACTGTAACCGACAATGCTTATGTGTTATGAACAATACAGAATCGTAAGTTTCATAGTGTGAATGGAATTCATCATTTCTTTATGTAGGTGTGCTCCTGATACAGGTTACTGTAGATGTAAGGCTGGATTCCACGGCGATTCCTGTGAACACACGTGTTCTAAATTACGATATGGTAAGCAAATCTAATTGTGAACAACAAACAATAACAATGTTCAGGAGTTGGTTGTGATAAGGACTGTAAATGCGACTTCAATACTGCTTCTGAATGTCATTCAGAAACTGGTAAATGTCTCTGCTCACCAGGCAGAACAGGAGCTAAGTAGGTTTTAAAAGATGCCAACTATTTTTTAGTCGTGTAGAGGATTACTTTATTTAATTGTGCGGGTACCAATCATTGCAAAATTTCGAATTAAACTTGCTGCCAAACGTTTCCAATTGAAAGGACTTGTTGGGATATAAATCAACTTATTTTAAGATGTGAATCTGAATGTCCGGATGGAAAATTTGGTCTCGACTGTGCCTTCGACTGCAAATGCGAACACGGAAAGTGTAACAAGAAGGATGGTCAATGTGAATGCGAAAAGGGTAGGAAAATAGGAAAGCAAGCAATGGATGATCGAACGAGCTTAACAGAAACCTACTCTAATTCAATCAATGGCTTCAATGTTTTGACTTGTAATTGTGGTTACCTTTTTTTATTTCCTAATGTTTAGGTTACCATGGTGCTCTCTGCGATATCCCATGCAGTCCTGGTCACTACGGTCCATCTTGCGCCCCATGTCAATGCAAGAATAAGGCCGGATGTGATCCAGAAAACGGAAAATGTCATTGTTTATCAGGTAAAAGCAAGCCTTCATTCTCCAAACTTACTATGGTGCTTCCCTTTGGCACGGGCCTATCGGAAATAATATTTTCTTGTCCTGTTAAGCACACACATTTCTTCAGGATGGCGCGGCATTAAATGTGATGTGCCCTGCTCTGCTGGTACTTACGGGCCAGATTGTGGACTCTCATGCCGATGTCGAAATGGTGAATGCGATAGATTCACAGGAGAATGCACTTGTGAACGAGGATGGAATGGTTTGTTTTTTCATAATTAAAAAAAATACAATTATATTAAAAGTATACCTATTCTCCTTGTTATAGGTGCAGACTGCTCTTCGCAGTGTGCCGCCGGTAAATATGGCGATTCCTGTCAGTTGGACTGCGATTGTGGCGGCAACGGATGTCAGCAAAAGACTGGCAAATGTGTCTGTCCAGCGGGAAGAGAAGGCGATAAATGTGAACGAGGTATGCTAGCTAAGGTTGCAGTGATTACACAGCCCGACTGATAGTGTTGTAAAGTCAGTTTTCAAGTTGCAAAAGCTCTTCCAAGGTTGTTATTTATACAAAGTGGTCTCATATCCACACACGAATATTGTATAAGAGTGATGTTAACATGAAAAATCAGAAATCAAAAGTTA
Source organism: Phasmarhabditis papillosa (assembly GCA_034691345.1). Classification (NCBI taxonomy): domain Eukaryota; kingdom Metazoa; phylum Nematoda; class Chromadorea; order Rhabditida; family Rhabditidae; genus Pellioditis; species Pellioditis papillosa. The sequence goes on along the minus strand of JAQGAV010003969.1, from coordinate 4,381 downwards.
TTGAATCACTTTCACAAATTTAATTTTTAGACTGCGCAATGGGTCAATTTGGATTCAGCTGTATTGAGTCATGTGGTAATTGTTCCTCGAATGGTGTCGCTACCTCCTGTGATCCCCGCATTGGTTACTGTAGCACTTGCGCTCCGGGAAGGTAATTATCTGACTCATTTTACATTTTAATGAATTGCTCTAGGTCTGGTGAGTTCTGTGAGGAAACTTGTGACGAAGGCAAATGGGGAGTTAACTGCAGAGAGGACTGCCAGTGTCACGATGGGCATAAGTGAGTTTCCTTAAGACAAATAAGGTATTATTTATATTCTTATAGATGTGATCCCTATACTGGTAAATGCAGCTGTGACCATGGAAGAACTGGTGATCAGTGTGAACAACGTATGTTTCCAAGGCGTTTACAACTGTAATTCACCCTATATTTAGCCTGTCCAGCTGGTGTTTGGGGTGTGGATTGTGCCAATGCGTGTCCTCCGTGTCGTGCTGGAGCTGCTTGTAGTCCTGTTGATGGAACTTGTAGTTGTCCTCCGGGATACGAAGGAAGGCATTGTGACCGGGGTACGTAGAACTAAGAGTGAAGTTGCTAAGGCTTTTTCAAAGTGTTCTCTTTAAGCTAACATTCCTCTTTTAGTCTGTGTGCCTGGTTTATGGGGTCTTGGCTGTTCGAAACCGTGTAAATGCAGTTCTGATTTCAAACAATGTGATCCGTTTACGGGAGAATGTGCATGTGCTGCAGGTATGAGGCGCAGGTATTATAGTTCATTCTATACATTCTATCTAGGCTGGAAAGGTGACCAATGTGACGTCCCCTGTGAAGACGGCTACTATGGACCTGATTGTATTAACAAATGCAAATGCCGGTAATTTAACGAATTTTAAAATGAAAAGAACTTTTGTTGTTTAAGCGGAACTTCATCGGCAAGTTGTCATCGTGTTACTGGAGAATGTAAGTGTCATCCTGGATTTACAGGAGAATTCTGCCATTCCCGTAAGTTACAAATACTTGGCTCCCAGATTAAAAAATGTTTCAGTTTGTCTCAGTGGTTATTTCGGTGATCGTTGCTCACAAACGTGCGGTGACTGTGGTGATGGATATGAATGTGATCCGGCTATTGGATGTTGCCATACTGATCAGATTTTATGTGGAAAAGCTGGTGTGTAATTTTTTTTTCATAGAAATATGAAGTGATCTTGGCTGGCTTGTTTCTGCAAGTGAAATGTCATTGTGCTCTTGATATGTTTTCCATTATTATCGAAGCACCATCATCCACTTTCAGTAGCTGAGTTCCAAAAAATGGAGGGCGGTTCTTCGAAGAAGGCCTTTTTCTGGCTTCTGCCACTCTTCGTAATTTTGTCGGCTCTACTAATTTCGACGGTCTTCTACTACAGAAGAAAGTATCACAAGGAAAAGGATCCCAATTTGCCGACTGTCGTGTAAGTTATAATCATGTATTAGCGATTATCAGTAGTGTGTCTGGTTATTTCCTCGGTAATCATTTTCAAGCTCGGTATTTTTAAAATAAACAGTAAAATTTTGGAATTTAGGTTTCTCAATGAATATTCCATTAACAATAAATGAATAAAATTATCGTTGTAGATTTCATTCTGACAAGAAGGGCGAGGATCCAACGGAGTTTAACAATCCTCTGTATGAAACTCGGCAGTCGATGGTAGAAGGATTTGTGCGGGATACTGTAGCTGATGAAGAGGAGGAATATCTGGAGAAGAAAAAGATCAAGAATTGGTCCAATAACGATAGAGTCACTAGTGAGTTTAATTTCTTATTTCGTTTTTTAGCACTTTGTGTAAACTGAAAATTGGAATAAGTGTTCATGGTTTTGTTTACTGAATAATGAGAATTTTGATTTCAGACGAATACGCTTCTCTGGACGAGGTTGCCGGTACTTCTGGCCTTTCGGCAACGAGAGGTGATGCTCACGAGCCTCTACTTGCCACAAGGACGGCAGATCACAACACAGACAGATATCTAGATGACATGAGTTGAGATTATTCCAGAACTAGAGTAACCTGTAGCTCCGCCCCCACGTATACCCTGCATGTTTCTATTTAGTAATTGGTGTGCTTTGCAGTATTTTAGAAGTTATTAACAATATTTTTTGCACGGCATTCCTATCCTTGCCTGCTTTCTATCCAACCTTCCTGTATTTACCTTCCGTAACCCTAGTCAACCTGCACATCTAGTCCATTTCCTACTGTATTCCTGTGTTGTTAGCATGTTGTTGTTTCGAGAGTTTCTAGCTCCACAACAGTCCTTCAACTGCATTTCATTTTGGGCTCGTCACTTGATTGCTTAGGTAAGATAGGCTTGCGTTTGTAGTTGGCAGATAACTTATCCAAATCTCAGTGAAAAAAGCGAAAAGTTTACGGGATATTGTATATATTGTATTTTTGCTTAATTTGCATGCCGGATGCATAATTTTTGTATTTGTGAAATGCAATCTGTTTAATTTTATATGCATCTTGGTGGTTTTGGGTCGTTCGCATGAACCTGGTGGTATTAGGGTTACTATTTTTTTACCAACTGCCCCCTATACGTGGGCTACTCCTTCTCTCTCAATGTCGTCTGTGATTGACGTCTGTGTTGGTAGCGTTGTCCTTCTTAAAAAATTTAAAAAAAAAACATTTATTTACCGTAAATACCTATGTTACTAGGTTTTGAATGACTCAAGTAACGTCGTGTAATAATTTGAACCTAGCTTTATACCCGTATAAAAGTACCTTGGGTATTGAAAACATATTCCGTATTCTTTCCGATCTTAATGTCTATAGACCATTACGCTCTGTTCATGTCAAATCCTACCCAATGACAGCCCTCGTATGTACATATTCACTACTAATCCTTCACATTTAGGCGGTTATGAGGTTCCGGACTATCGTAAGCCCGATGCTGGCGGTTCCAGCTCGCCTCAGTCCTTCGAAAAAGAAAATAAGGCCAATCAGGCCAAGCGAGCACAGGATAACTTTTACTCGTAGAAGTTTAGTCAGCTTTTCCAACAGTGTGAAATGTTTGTTCCCACCTTTCGATTCCCTCGAGTTTTCCGGTTTCTACTTTCATTGCCCAGATTTATATTGCATTTTCTTGTAATTTTGTGATATCATCCCAGTTTTGAGACTTTATTACGTTGTTAATTTTGCTCTAAATCTCTTAAAAGATTCGAATTTTGAACTATTGTGCCACCACCGGTTAAGTTTTGTAAATGTATTCACCCCGTTGCTAAAAACCAGTGGTGGTGTTATAATCTCGCATCTATAATATAATTCCAGCTTATTCTTTCCGGGTGTTCCGTTACTATATGTTTTACTTTTTCGTTCACTAACGGTCCTTGTTACTCACATTATCATATTTGTTACGCAACGTGGTACTCTTTTAAAACGAGTCTCTTTCTAACAATGTATTTACTTACTTATACTTATATTTTGTATTTTGAAAAATTAACACAGATTGTAACATATTTGAAATGTAGAAATAAATTTTTTTGAATTTAGACAATCTGTTTTGGATTTTTGAGGGAAATCTCGATACTGAGAGATTGTTAGAGATAGATAACCTACACACATATGGTAATTCCCACTCTGTAGCCTAACAGTTAAGCTTCGATTCCCCCTTTTATACTCTCATGTAATATTTTAATTTACCTTGCACTTGTTGTTGGTTAGATTGGTTAGCGACGTTTTGGTTTGTGAAAAACATAGGTGGTTGCGGAGGATAATAGATTCGACCTCCATTATGATTCCAGTTGTTTCTGCTTCTACCATATACAACCAGAATCCCACCCCCATAGCAAACTAAACGATTCTAGGTATATACATATATAGCAAGTTTTGAAAATGACCGGGCAGGCCCGGGCGGAACTATAAGGATTCTAGTTAGCCATTGCTCCAAGATTGCTCCTCATTGTATCCAATTCATAATGTGGGTCAAACCAATAAAAATCCGTTCCAATAGGAGGTTTCAAATGATGTCTACCGTTACCGTACCCCCTGTCCTGTCAAGACCCAAAGCCCGACCCGCCACTTATTAAAAGCTTGTGCATAACCACGACGGCGACGGCAGCGGCGACGGCGACGGCAGCGGCGACGGCGACGGCGGGGGTGTGCATAACCTTGACGGCAACGGCGGCGGCGACGGCGGGGGGTGTACATAACCTTGGCGGCGGCGGCGACGGCAAAACACTTTCAAAAACAGAAAGAGCAACAAAATTTAATTTAACAAATATTTACGTTATAAAAACAAAACACAACCAGTCATTCTATCAAAGCAACGAGAGCTTGTAATTATTTCAATCTTTACAAACGCTAAACGCTATGGGTTACGGTAGCTTATCTGTTATAACTAGAGCGCCAAATATTC
>JAQGAV010003968.1:0-11267 GCA_034691345.1 Phasmarhabditis papillosa | reverse complement strand
TTTGGAAACAGCACAGAGTCGAAAAAAGATATTGAGTTCAAATTTTTATTTATGTTATTATAAAAAGAATGTATAATCATATGAATAAAAGTTTTAAAATGATAAAGACACGAAAGAAAATTACCTAACCAATATTAATAACGAAATACTAAAAGCAGTTACCAAATTTGAGTAGCGTTTGTTTGAATATTGAAACGCCATTGAAAATTAGCTGAGTATCGCTGCTCTTAACAGTTGACGCGCAGAGTTTTCCGGAATTCGGATGATTATAACTCCGCTTAGAATGAATATTTTCGAACCAAATTTTCAGAATCCTATGTCTGCCCTAGATTCTACCCCTATGCCAAATTTCAGTCAAATCGGTTCAGAAACAAAAAAAAACCTCCGGAACTATGACTGACGGACGGAGACCATTGAACTTTAAATAGATAGATAGATAGATATGTAAAATAGGTCGACGTGGTGCGTTTTGTCCAAAAGTACATTCATTTTTTTAATGCCGGGCCCCGCTCGTGATACCGCGCTGGAAACCTAGGTCTATAGATGGACCGGTCTCCCACCAGGATACTGCACTGGAGTCTAGCTCTTGCAAGCGACTATATTTGTTGAATAGTATATCTAAAGTTTATTCTAAGTACTTTGTACGACCTTTATAAGCTTTGTTCCGACTAACAAAATATCTTTTCTATAGTCCATAACAAAAAAAGACTGCAGTGAGCGGTATTGTATATTATACAATGTATAAGGTTTCGTTCTGTGGCAAAATTAAACCTCCATTATATGGTTCGATGTGCAATTTTGTGTTTGTTGTCAGAAAAATATTATTGCACTAGTTTTATTTTGTATCATGCCCAGAAAAAGATAGATACGCAATTGCGGAAACCTATGTATACCACCGCGATCTGAGCTATTTTGTTTGTTATAGACTATATCCTATATCATAACTAAATTCTTTCGCTTAGATAGTAGTTAATTGTTATTGGTTGAATCAGACTGAGTTTGTTCTGGTCTTCGCTATTGCTGGTCAGACTCTTTTCGAACAAAGACAATTCCATATTTGTCATGAAACAAAAACGGTGGAAACTGTGGCAAAAAGGTGTGTCGGCTACTCGAAAATTGGAGCCGAGCCGTCTTGAACTTGTCTTAACTCGGCATTGCACTGTCTATATGACAGAGGCTTACTTCGGAGTCCTGGATAATAGAACTAGACTAAATAATTATTAAGGCTTAAAAATTAAAAAAATCCCAAGTCCGATTTCTAAGTTTCCGCAAAATATTGGATAAGTTCAGCAATATCGTTGTCCATCCGGGCTTGGGTTTCTTTCCCAAGAAGGGTGGCAAGGGCCGGCTTTCTAGGCTCCACTATTGCGATTTTTTACCAAAATTTCCAATTTTAAAAAAAAATTCGGACAGGCCCGGCCCTCACTTTTGCCAGCCCTGTTCCCAAGAGCTTTAGACGCTGTCAGCGGTAAGAACGTTGTAAACAGCTGTTACAACATACTATATATTCAAACCCACACTCTAACTGTTTTCAGACAAGTCAACGGTAACACTGTGGACGCCAACTGCAGAAAGTACGGAAACGAACCGCTAGTAATTCGGGGACAACGTAAGTATACTGTAATTATCAAACCTGCGCAGCCCAAAAATGGGCACAGAACCGAACATTTTTGAAAGTTGTGTGGCCGGGCCCAACTTTACACAACCTGGGCCGCCCTGCCTGGTGTTTACATATATAATAATATATATATTATTAATAATATATAATAATATTGTTTAAGGTTTCTTTGTGATTGGCACAATTGGACAGTGGATATTGTGTCCATGGGACCTAAGAGAAGGCAATGGAACCATAACAATTAACTGTTATGTTGCTGAAATTGAGGAGTATTTTCATGATTGTGAGTGCATTTAAAAGTATTTTATATCCTGTATCGCTTGTATCCCACAATAATAGTAGATTTCCTCGAAACAGGGCTTCGACCATTCATTCCGGAATCTTTTCGAGCAGAGACTGCTCTTTTCTAACATTCAGTCTTAGGGTGCACAAAACATGGGATAAATAAGCTGCTGGTTGTGCAAGCCTTCTGCAGCTACAGGGAGTTGAACCCACGGCCGCAGATCCTCGTGGATTCAGAGACCGCTGCTCTAACTACTAGGCTAAAGCACCCGCATAACCAGCATAATGTTAAGACTACGGCAGCGGTTTCTCCGCGGCCTTTGTATTGCTACAAAGAACTATTTTAACACAATAATGTTTGATTTTTATCAAAATACTTATTTTGTAGCAGTTCTGAAATAGATTGTTTATAGTCTCAAGGAACATGACTTGGCTGGAAACAAAGATTTTGCAAAAGAGTGCTCTAATACAAAGGGTACGGCCCAGAGCTGGTTGTTCGGCCGGCCCGGCCAGCTTGACCTCCAAATTTTCAGACGGAGCCGGATAACCAGCTCTGATGACAGGACCCAAAATGGCATAGTGGTGAGCGCTGCAGCTCAATATTCGTTGTCTTTTCATTCGTTCCGAGTGTGCCTTCGATGAAATCCGGGTCTGGCAAGTTTGGGTAAAACTGTTTCAAAACCCAACTGGCTCCTTTTTTTCCAGATGTGTTCCTTCGAATTCTATAAAGTTTAACCATACAGGCCGGGTTTCGTTCTAAAATTATAATACAAAAAACTTTCTATCTTTCAAATAACATTTAACTGCAGCCTGTCCATTCTTCCACGGTTCAAAGATGTACATGTTTGGCTACGCACGTGTTAAAATGGATAATGGAGAGTATCATAATAACAAAGCAAAGTAAGTTTGCTACAAGGTTGAACAAGGTAGCCGGGCCGGCCCTAGGAAGAAAAATGATACAACCTCTCCGGATCAGTGACCGCAAACCTCAGGTCAAATAATTTCCAGACCGGTTGGGCCAAAGTCAAAATTTTTGGTCATTGAGGCCGGCCCGTTGAGAAGTCTGTCTGTATCAGTAAAACTCGGCCACGAAACCTGCGCTTCCTATACCTGACATTCCAGATTCAGGGGGTTAACGCCGCAGCTAGCATTCAAGACAGATGAAGAGTTTTTGAGTACAATTACATTTTTTGAAGATTTTCAAATCCCTTTTCAATATGAATAATTTTTAACCGAGATTACTATAATGTTTTAGAAAATACACAAATATGCTCATTTGTTTGGATCTGGCGAATCTGAATCTCAGAGTAGCTGATCAAAGACTGGATAAAGGTTAGTTGTTCATGAGATAGATCAATGAATTAAGCAGATTATTATTAAACATATTAATATTATATTAATTAAACAGAATTGAATATAAGAGTTACTAATTGAGCCATTTTCAAGTTTTTTGTTTTTCAGCTCAAAAATTTTCAAAAATTTGAAATATTGAAATTTGATTAGTACCTCTATACATTAAAATAATATTAAAAAGTAATTATTATTGCCTCTGTTATAAAAAAACTTGAAAAACTTGGCTCAATTAATAACTCTTTAAATATGTATCAAGAAGACAAAAAACAACGTCACCATAGCTCCAAAAGTGAACATGGTATTGTCGGTGGACTAATCACTTTCAAGGGGTTACGGTACGAAATGCAAATTTATTAGGTCTTATTAGAGCAATTAGAGCAAATCATTGCTCCAATCTTAGTTTATTAGACTTTTAACTGCAAGTTAAAAGTCTAATAACTTTTAACTATTAGATTAGTCCGCCGACTATAGCTTACCGGTTACACGGTTTAATGCACTACAGTTATGTTGATTAACCTTCCAGAATACAAGTTTCTCGTAAAAACGTTGACAGAAAATATACTAAATCCCTTTTTCCTTCTAATAAAGTCACAAGACTAGGGCTGAACATCTTTAAAAATATTGTTCATTTTCCTGTATCACTCGTATCACAATAGTAGTATTCCTTCGAGGCGGGGCTTCTGCTATTCATTCCGAAATCTTCTGATAGGGAGCAGAGACGGTTCCTTTTCAACATTCAGTCTTTGGGGGCACGAAACATGACATAAATAAGCTGCTGGTTTCCCAGGCCTTCTGCAGCTACGGGGAGTCGAACCCACAGCCTCAGATTCTCACGGATTCAGAGACCGCTGCTCTAACCACTAGGCTACAGTACCCCCCGGTCTTTATTCTTTCAAAAGTTTTACTAGCTATCAGAGTATATTAACAAAGCTTCTGCAGTCGAGTTAGGATACATCCTTGGTCACATATTTATCGTGTTATAGAATTTGAATGTTTCTATGATTTTAGAAGACAGATGGCTTCTAGACAACAGAACAATTTTGAACTGAAATTTTTGCAATAGCCTTTAAAATAGTAGCGTTTTGGACGGTTCTGCTTCCTGGGAATCCAGAAATACACCAATCTAATTTCAATATTTTAGGCTATGAAGGTTGGTCGCTAACAAAGCTAACGGAACTTATTCCGGATGACTATGTGTGTCCTGAAGTTGTAATAAGTACTCAATATGGGAGTAAGCTGGTCACTGTATCAAATGTAAGTTATGTTTAAAAAAGTATATATAAAAGTAATATAACATATATTTATATACAACGATTTTACCTTCATTGTTAAAGAACAACGCTGTTTTCCAGGATACTTCTCCATAAACCTATAGATAACAAGCCTTTGTTTCAATCCAAATGCATTTAAACTTAATTGTATGATGGTATGGCAAACTTTTATTTCAGAAACTAGGCCTTGGAGCGGACCAGCAACAGCGTAGGGAAGTCGGCCTAACTAAAATATATATAATGGATCTGGAGCAGTTGACTACAACAGTGAAAACTGTCTTTCTTGAAGGAGTAAAAAAGTCAGTACAAAAGAGGTTGAACAGAGTTAGGTTTGGGGCTTTTGTTGTTGCTTTGACTGGTATAAGATTCAAAAATACAAAATGTTCTCTCAAAGTATAGCTGATTGCGAGTTCCCGATTATGTAGGTAAGTATCGATGTGGAAACATGAATTGATCTTATAACAAACAATAAACCAAAAGTCAATAAAAACTAAACTATTAAAAAACATAAAACAATTCTAATTTAGGGGTGCCTTGGTCTCAATCCACAATAATGAAATGATTATTTTGCGAAACAGTATTCACAAGACAGAAACTCCAATTCTACAATATTCAGAGGAGAGTATTCCTAATGGAAGAGTACTGAATCTGAAGGATTTGGCGCTGCGAGTGCTTATAAAGGCCGAACAAGAAGGAGAGTCCGACTCTGATGGATCTGATTCAGATGCTAACTGTCCAAACGATACTGATTCAGATAATGAGTGGTGAATGCTATTGGTATTAAAAGTTGAACCAAAACGTTGTACTGAAATTGTTTTGTCTTTGTTGTTCCATAAAGTGTTGTGTAGTTGTTGTTATTTATATAAAGTTCCTTTCGCAGACGAAACCAGGGTTGCGAAACTGGTTACGCCGGGCAGTTTTGGCCAGAGCTGGTAATCTGGCCTGGCCTGACTAGAAAACCTCAGGCCAGACCAACAAATGCCAGCTTTGATAAATATATATACTCTTACATAAAATTATCAAGCAAGAGGTCAGCTTTCGATCCCCGTCCTAGGCATATTTTTTTGCAAATTTCATCTGACCATTCTGTACTTGTATAATGATTATATTTTACTTTTATGTACCGAATAACATTGAAAAATATCGATTTTTTGGGTGCGTGGCTAAGACAAGCTGGCTTTTGTTGGCCTGGCCTGGCCTGTGAAACCTGGAAAATATGAGGCCAGGCCAGATTAACAGCTCTGGTTTTGGCAACCATGGACGAAACTATGCGGGATGCGCAGAGTCCCATCAAATATCACGGTGTTTTTGCGATTATATTGACTTCGCTCTTGGCTTCTTGTCCTAACATAGATACTCTATACCAGTGGGTAGCAATCTAGAGAGACTATAACTATAAAGTATACAGAAACATATAAAACAGTGACTTCCTCACGGTCAGGGCTGCGCATTTAAAAGGCCGGGCCAAGATTTTGAGAGGGCAGAGCCGGGCCGGGCCAAGATTTTGAGAGGGCGGAGACGGGCCGGGCCAAGATTTTGAGAGGGCGGAGACGGGCCGGGCCGGGCCGGGCTCAGCGTTTCAATGCTACCCGGCCGGCCCATGCGCAGCCCTGTTCACGGTAAGGGGGCTCTACATCTAAAATAATCGGCAAATGGCGGCTCTTAAATATCTGGCGCTCAAAATATTGTGGCCCATTTGAATGGTAAGCTTTGGTAAAATATAGCAGTAAGTTGTAAATTAGTCGTATTTACTGTTCACGCGTGTACGATTATCACCAAAAAAATCAAAACAAATCCGTAACAAAATATTAGACATATGGTTAGGCACCAGGAAGATAACTTTTCTTTTTGAAACTAGAATACCTGGCCAACTTACAAACCCTATTACTCAAAGCTTTTCAATATCTGTTCTTGGATTCTTTGTTCCTTATAATACATCCAAATTCCAATAACAGATTTGCAATATAACAGGTAGGAAAGAAAGTCCAATACGGTGATTTGCCAAAGGGCGAGACGATTCGAAATATTGGACAAACTTGACATGAAAAAGAAACCCATTATAATTTTTAGCTCTACTTTGTAAAGGACAAACAAATTCTGTTGGGAAAACTTATGCGCTTCAAAATATTATATATTTTCAAAATAAACCAGACATTCAAGTTTTTCTGGTTCAATAACCTTTTTTGGAAGGACTTCAAAAGCATCACTAATAAGAAAAGTTTTCTACCGAGTTTTGAGAAAAAGAGCAAGCAATGAAATTCGATTGGCCTTTGAAAAGGATACCAGTAAGTTATAAGTCAGTATACTATAGTATTTACCGTTCGCGCAGGTAGGCCATTAAAACAACAAATTCAAATTTGAATACACCGAAAATATATTGCGGCTCTTAAATATCTGGCGCTCAAAATATTGCCGCCCATTTGAATTTTAAAATCCAAATTCGACATATTTCTCATTCATCGTTGTAGTCGTGCTTCCTATATGTGGTTTTTACTGAGTTTTACTGGTGCTGAGCAGAGCTGGGCGAAAGTCAAAAATTTTCTTTCGCGAAAGTCGAAAGTCGAAAGTCGAAAGAATTTGTAAACTGCTTTCGCGAAAGCCACATATTTCTTTCGCGAAACGCGAAAGAGCCCTTTCGCGAAAGTCGTGTTTCGCGAAAGACTGTTAGCGAAAACCATCCACTGTTTGAAATATTAAATGAAAACGAACAAGGAAATACCGATTTTTATTGATATGTCAGTCGAAATTTTCATGTAACTCCACAACATCTAGATCAGAGCTGGGCGAAAGTCAAAAGTTTTCTTTCGCGAAAGTCGAAAGTCGAAAGTCGAAAGAATTTTTAAACTGCTTTCGCGAAAGACTTTCGCCCAGCACAATCGCCGTAGGCGGCTGGTCTATCTATCTATCTAAATATATTAAGATTCTATGGTGTCCGTTGGTCCGTCCGTCATTCGAAAACTTTTTTTGTTTCTGAACCGATTCGGTTGAAGTTTGGTATGGGGGTAGACACTGGGGCAAAAATAGGATAATGAAAGGTTGATACAAAATATTCATTGTAAGCGGAGTTATGATCATCCGAATTCCAGATTTTCACGCGCAAGCTCTCTTACATTAACAACAATACATTGTAGTTTCTGATAAACTTTGTTGGTTTTTTGTGTTTTATATTCACAGAATAACTGCCAAGCAATCGAACTTTATTCAAACGGATTTCGCGCTATTTTTAATTTAATCTCGACACGATTTCGAACATTTAATTCAAATTCTCTTCGCATTTAAAGAATTTAAGGACTGCCCGGTGTTCCTTTTAAGCAGTTCTTTAAACAAGTCCGATTGTAGCAAATAAACTGAACGGTCATACTGTGTAATATCATTTCTAACCTTCTCGCCGTATTTTGCATATTCACTCGCTGTTTGGGTTGGGGCGGTAAATCTGGGTAAAACCTATTCCTTGCAATTGAGGTTTATATTTTGCTCTCTCAGATACTTCATAATGAAACTTTTCAAGTAGAGATGTTAGGAACGATTCTATTTGAAACTTTCGGAACAGGCACGGAGTTATCGGTCCCTCTCTCAGACTTTGCATCGGCCCGTCCCGTAATTCAGTAAGGCCCCGCCCCCCGCCCGCTCACCATCCAAGTGACGCAAATGTTTTTTTAGATGTTTTGCTTCTAAATTTCAGAAATTTGCCAAATTATATTTCAACATTTTCGAAAAAGTCCCCTTGTTTGGAAAACTCGGCCCAAGCCGATCGTGACAGGTGTGATTCATATAATTCTTCTATAGCCAAATTATTACTTACGTGCTTGTTTAGGCCTATTATCTTGGGACTAAGGTATCCGGGGGACCAAGGCATCTTGGGGAAAGCAAAAATGAAAATTTTCAAAAAAGGTGAAGTAAAGGTTACACAGAGAGGGGGGCTAAAGTTAAAGAAGCGTGGCATGGGTTCTTAAGCCTAGTAAAAATAAGCATATTTTGCGCATAAATTAATTTTGCTACAGCACTTTTTTAAAAAGGAGAAGCGAACAAAAAGGAGAAAAATGAGAATATATTTAATTTCCACTCTTTCCCCATTCGAAAGAACTTAAAGGCAAAGGTAACTCTAATTTGACTGACGGTATCATAATTGTGATTGGAGGCCCTCTTGTTCTTTATTTTCTCAAAAAATGAAATTCAGTGCTAAGCAAAAAGACGAGCAAATAGGTGAGCAAAAAGACTATTTATATAAAGGGCTGTGTATAGGCCGGCCTGCTTGGGTCCCTTTGGTTCAACCGTGGAAACTAGGAGGGGAGGGTAAGATCTAGCCATCTAATACTCATCTGCACCTTTATTCCAACTAAAAAGTGTTAAAAAACGCAGATTTATTATTTTGGCTCAATTCCAACAGATTTTTGGCCACCCGCCACTCTGAATATCGCTTACTGCAAAAGGTCTGCCACCAGATTTACAAAAGTTGGCCCCATCTTCATAAGAAAACACGGAAAACAAGCGAAGTATATTTATATATAAGTTATGTTATTTTGACAATGTGCGTAACTGATAATTATTCAGCTGTACACATAAGTCTTTCTTTCACAAACCGATAAACCGCGATAACCCTGCTAACTACGTTGCTCACCTTGAAAATGGTCTGAATATCCCTTTAAAATACTAATCAGTCATGAGATCTTCTTCTTTTTGACATATTTTGTATAATACTTATGTTGCAGCAGCATATCACAATTTACATTATTATTATTATTTGTCTCAAACGAAATTCATAGAATAGAGAGACAAGTGTTTCTGTTGAGACAACACAGGTCGGTTGGAGTTATGGTAATTTGAATTGGAATGTATTGATATAATACTAATGAGAAGATATAAAAATCAAGACACTTTTTGGCTAGCGAAGTCATTAATCGTTAGGAGCTGCTGATATATATTTATTATGTATAATATTGAAAAAGAAACAAAGAATTACGTCTGTGCTATTGCTTTATAACTAAAAACAGTGAACCCGATTTGACGAAAATAGTGTGTCAGAAAATACATTTTCCTCTAATTATGACATTATTATTAAACTATGACTCTAATAAAATGAAACTTAGTAGAAAACACAAAAACATTAACATAAGTCAAAAAAAACAATGATTTTACTATTCTGCTTCCGTGCGAAATGAATAAATTACCGTATTAATTTGCGGCACAGTATATGGCACTGGGTGAGTGAATTATGTTAACAACTCAAAATCATCATCGGAAGGGTGAAGATGTCTTTTTTGTTGCGAGGTACTAGGCAAAAAATGTTCCTCGGGAGCCACTCCCACGTCATTGTGACTCCTTCTATGTCGTAGTGTTCGATTTGGATTACGCTGTTTTCTATGCAAATCGAATTCGTCATCGCTTGATTCAGATGCATCTATGGTAGGAAACGCAAGTCCTTCTACAAAATCGTTATCTTCGTCTGAAATATTTTAATTAGCTTGGCAATGAAGTGATAAACAGGAAATTCGCATGACTAAACCTTGCCTTCAATAGCTGATGCTGCTCTCGAAGAATGCGAATGTAATTCGTGTTCTTCATAGATTTCTTCTTGGTGCTCCTCGGGCAACAATCCATCCAGCTCTACATCGCTATCATCTAAAAATACGTAGACACAAGTGAAATAAAAGTGACAAACCGCAAAAAGGGCTCTTCTCTGGGATATTGGTGACAATTGTCTCACAAACAGGTCCTAGTATATAGATGAGCAGTGTTGTTTCAACAATTTTATACCGCTGATAGAAATAGTTGAGAACAGGCTGAAATTTCTATTGGAATTTATATACCTAAATATTACGAGCATATATAATTCTATATATATAACCGAACACTTTTTATTACATAGTCGTAGCACATGCTCCTTTACCGTATATGATGGGTCGCAATTTTTCCGAATGTAGGTCATATTTTAAAGAAAGACTTGCAAAGTATAATTTTGAAGGGACAAAATGCGGCAGATGCTGGCGCAAGGCTCGCAAAATCGGCTCAGACATGCGATGAATTCTTTACACTCAATCATTAATCTCGGCGCTGACTATATAACACTGGAAATGAGTTGTAAATTGCTTGTTTGTTGCTACTCGAAAATCTTAAAAAATAAGAGCGACAGATAATTTTTGTTAATTTTTACTTGTTATTGGTTGTAAATATAGCGGATATGGGTGTATCTTCAGCTCTCGCAGTTAGCTCATTATATGAATTCAAGATGGAAGCTGGATGTTTGAAGAGTGAGGCCGACTCTTCGAACAGTAATGAATGAAAGAAATAGAAAGTGTTTGCAAACGAAAATGGTGTGTTTCACATATGGTATCTCTAAGGCAAATAAGAAAAATATGGTATACAGCAGAGCTGCGCGGAAGTGTCACTTACGTAAGTTGACTTACGGAAGTGTTCCGTAAGTGACCCACTTCCGTAAGAAAACGGAAGTGGTTTTCCACTTACGTAATTCCGTCTTCCGTAAAAATTTGATTAAGTTACTTCCGTAATTCCGTATAAGTTACGGAAGTTTAACGAAAGTATAGTAAAAATATTTTTGATTTTTAATTGAATTTTAGACAATTTTTGGCGCGTTACATAGTTTGAGCGTGGAATCTTAGCTATTGTATTATTAAAAAGTTATTAACGCAGCGTCTACTAAAGAATCTGGTGAGAATCATTTATTATTTAATGCGGTTTTACACTTTTTCTTTGTTAATTTTTCCCTTTTTACTTCCGTTTTACTT